>JAWZYT010002121.1:0-5000 GCA_034508575.1 Petrolisthes manimaculis | reverse complement strand
AAGAGAGAGAAGGATGGATGGATGATGAAGGAAGAAACTGAATAAAGGAGGGAATGAAGAAGAGAAAAATATTGAGATGGAAGCAAGGACGTAAGGAGGAAATAAATGAGAACAGATAAAAGAAGGATTATTATTATTATCATTTTTTGTATGGTGATGGTAAAATGAGAACAGATAATGAAGGAGGTTTTTTTTGTGTGTGTGGTGAGGTGTGGTTATGGCAATGAAGAAAGAATAATGAATAATATGACAATGAGAATTGATGTAGATTAGGTAGTAAAGGCCGACCCAGGAGGCATACTTTGAGATGAGGACTGACTTATATATTGTTGTTGAAAGAGTATACAAAGACCAGACCAGACCAGACCAGACTGTGTGTTTCATTTGTCAACACTCGCTAACTTTGCTGTCGTTGAATCGTTTATAGCCACCTACTGTGTGTGTGTTTGTGTGTGTGTGTGTGTGTGTGTGTGTGTGTGTGTGTGTGAGAGAGAAGAGAGAGAGAGAGAGAGAGAGAGAGAGAGAGAGAGAGAGAGAGAGAGAGAGAGAGAGAGAGCGAGAGCGAGAGAGAGAGAGAGAGAGAGAGAGAGAAACTCACATTGATATACGTAACTGGTAGATACATTAAATTCGTACTCTCGTTGTCTATCAGTGTGAGTTTGTTCACTTTATCTTATATTCTTTGAGAGTGGTGCCTCGTTACTCGTATATTGTCTCACTTTGCTCCCTCTTTTCCCTCCACGGTCCCCTCCTCATTCCCACTTTTTCCATCCCTTCCTTCCTCCTTACTCCGGCGTCTGGCAATCTCGCTTAATTTGCTTGTCTCTTTATTCTCCATCCCTTCGCTTTCTCCTTAATTTTCTTTCCCATTACCTCCTTCAATTTGTCTCTCTCACTCTTTCTTCCCTTCTCTGTCTATATTATATATATATATATATATATATATATATATATATATATATATATATATATATATATATATATATATATATATATATATATATATATACATATATATATATATATATATATATATATATATATATATATATATATTCTCTACCCATTAGTGGATAGATTAAGGTCAGATATATGTATGGTAGAAGACATCATTACCCAAACATTTTCACTATTTTACTATTCACTATTTTACTATTTACTATTTACTATTTACTATTTACTATTTTCTCACCAGTGTTAATCTCTTTCCTTTCTCCTGTAGTGGTGAAGACGAATCCTTGTTGGAGATCACCGACATTCTACCTGAAGACACCAAGAGTTACGACAAAATGAGACCACCACAGTCACAAGGTCAGTCAGTCAGATACACAGTCACTTACTCAGGTCAATCATTGTGATGAACTCTTCCCTGAACATTTATGAAAAATTCTGTTGGTACTTTTGACCTATTTGACTATTGTGTTTTGATGTACTTGTAAATATTAAGTTATGTCTTTCATGAATGGATGGCATTGATATCCTATAAAATGATAATAGCATATTTTCTTTTTTATAGTTCTATCATTAATTAACAGTAAACAAATAGTAGAAGATAATAAAGACAAATCAGACTCCCTAGAAGTGTTTAATAATTAACATATACTGTGTGTTTCCTCAGGCAATCCAACCGTGGTGTACTTCCATGTGACCGTCATGAGTTTGGACTCCATCGACGAGAGTTCAATGGTGAGATTTATTTAAGGGGGTGCGGGAGTAAGGGGACAGGTTTGTGGGGGGTTGTGGGGTGCGAGAGTAGGGGACAGGCTTGGTGGGGGAAGGTTATGGGGGTGCGGGAATAGGGGACAGGCTTGGGAGAGGTTTGGGGGGTGCGGGAGTAGGAGGATAGGCTTGGGGGGGGGGGGGGGGGGTGCGGGAGTAGGGGGACAGGCTTGGTGGGGGTAGGTTAGGGGGGTGCGGGAATAGGGGACAGACTTTCTACCCACCCTGAGCTTGTCTCACTATTCCCGCATCCCTCCCAGTCTCACCCCAAGCCTGTCCCCTACCCCCGCACGCACCCCCTTAAACCGGTTGAGAGAAAGTAAATAGTGAAGGACAGATAAGTGTGAGAGTGTACTGTAAGTGTGAAGAAGTGAAGGAAGGGAATGTGAGCGAGATAAAAGTGTGAGGCAGCAGAAGTCGACGTTTGAAAGGCTCATCTGAATTGGTAATGACATTGAAACCTCCAGCCAGTGTCACTTCCCGGTCACTGGTCAAGATAAAGAAGGTCGAGTTGTATGGCCTCACACAACAACTGACACGTGACCTCATGCAACACGTGACCTTACTTGACCCTTGTTGTTGTTGTTGTTGATGTTGTTGTTCTTGTTGTTGGTTTGGTGTATGGAGAGGCGATGGCTACTCATTGAATGAATGTGAGTGGGTGAGTGGGTGATTGGTGAGTGGCTGAGTGAGTGAGTGGGAGATTGGTGAGTGGCTGAGTGGGAGATTGGTGAGTGGGTGAGTGGGTGAGTGGAAGATTGGTAAGTGGCTGAGTGGGTGAGTGGGTGATTGGTTTGAGATGAAAGACAAGATTGTCCTAGACGAGGAGAAGTAGAGTGAAAGAGTGAGTGCATAAATCTATCTTGAACACAGACATAAAAGGTGTTGAATATCTTCACTATATCTTCACTATATCTTCACTATATCAAAATTGTCACACATCATCCCTCGCATCGAATACACATAGGAAATGGAAGAATAAACGTCAGAAAACAAGTGCAGTGTAACAATAAACGCAATATGAAGAGTGAAAGAGGAAGCATGGCAAAAAGAAAAAAACATAGTGAGAAGAGCGAGCAAAAGGGGACACGCACACACACACACACACACACACACACACACACACACACACACACACACACACACACACACACACACACACACACCAAGAATCCTAAACTCATTATATCCAACTTTTATAAATGAAATCCAAGGAGGAAACTTGGCGGAGGAAAAATTCAAAGAGAGAAAACAGTGATGAGGACATTGCAATTCATTCTCGACCACACACACACACACACACACACACACACACACACACACACACACACACACACACACATAAGTAAATACACACACATACACACACACACTAACACACACACACACAAACAAACAAACAAACAAACACACACACACATACACACACACAAGTAAATACTCACACACAAGCACACACTCACAAACAAATATCACACACACAAACAAACAAACAAACACACACATACACACACACCACACGAAAAGAGTTCATGGGGGATCTATTGATGACTTCCCTTCCCTCCCTTATTAGATCAAGGGATAAAAAGGGAGTCTAATGATGGTGGTCTGTGAGGGAAAAACTCAACTCATCATCAGGTTCTCTTGATTCCCACCGCTCCTATACACCACCACTACTACCACACACCACCACTACAACACACCACCACCACCACTACACACTACCACTACCCACCACACACCACCACACACCACACATACCATCACTCATACCACCACACACCACACACCACCACACACCACACACCACCACACACACACACCACACACCACCACCACCTCTGTACTACTGTCTAGTCTCCAGTGTTTAGAGGGCCTTCTCTCGTGGCAGTATTAGGGGGACTCTGATTCATCGAGACTGATCATAATACAATAATACCTATGTTGTGAAGTGGTTGTGAAGGAATCAGTAACCCTCCCTCCATTTCACCATCAACATAGTAAGTACCCCACCTGCCCCCATCAATATAGTACTCCTCCTCCTTGTACTTGTAAAAGTTTTTCTAATTCTCTGGCTACCTGAAGCATTGGTAGGTATTCCGAAGGATCATTTTCTCTCATTTTCTAACAGAGTGAAAAGATGTTTGGATCCAGGTCAGAAATACTATCTGTGGTGAGAAAATTAAATGTCTCCTCCATAAGAACACTCATGGAAGAGACATCTTTTCTGGGTTGAGGTGCCATAGAAACAATAGATAGCATATGATGATTATATTTTGGGGAAGTTCCCTGGCGATCTCCTTGTGAACAAGATTTTCCAAAGTCAATGAGGTAAACTTTAAAGTCACTCGTAATATCAACAAGAATATTATCTTTTTTAACGTCCAAGTGTACATAACCCAACTCGTGTACTTGTGCAAAGGCCAACGCCATGGATCTGAACATGGACAGAGCCTGCGATTGAGACTGAAGAGTTCTTTGGAGCAGTACGTCTCTCAGTGTTGGGTGAGGCACGTATGTCATCAAGATCATGGGCGAGTTCACTGCTGCCATAATGAGGCGAGGGGCACCACCAGCGCCATCAAGGTTAAAGAGGACATGTGCTTCATTGTTAAACATCTGCTGATGAAAGTTGTCGTTGTATAGTCCGACCTTGAGCACTGCGTCTTCGTCCTTATACTTGACGAGAAGAACCCGAGAAAAAGTACCCCCTCCCAATTTTCGGACACGGGTTGTCACACTCTTGATAAACGATGTCTTTTCAAATAGGGGGCCCCTCATTATTAACAGAGTATCATGCCACAGATATTATTATTATTATTATTATTCCATTAATTATTTCCCTAACACCAGCATACATTATAGTCATCCTTACAGCTCAGTGGCAATTACTTTCATCTCTTCAATTATCCCTTGTTTTTCCCTGTTCTTTCTTGCTTAGGAGTTTGCTGTTTCTACTCCGGATTTGTTACATTCTTGGGTATGAATATATAATAAAAGTGCAGAGAAGAGTGGAATCTTGTTTGATCTCTCTTTTAACCCACTTTTACCCTCACCTATACGTAGTAGTGATCATGTGTGCAAGTATAGAAGATCGAGGAAGATTAATATGAGACCTGTTCATCGTCACTATCCTTCCAATATCTTCACTACCCTACACACGTCTTCACTTCCCAACGCACACAGGTGGAAAGAAGGAAGGAAGGAGAAGCGGAATGATAAGGGAGGCAGTGTGTGGGGGAGAGAGAAAAACAAGAAATGAAATGGAGCAGGAAGAGACA
>JAWZYT010002120.1:15000-26585 GCA_034508575.1 Petrolisthes manimaculis | reverse complement strand
CTCCCCCTATTACACGTGTATCAATAATAATTCACCTCGTGTTGGAAAATTCTTGATAATACATTCTTATCATTTCTGTATAATTAATTCAAACTGATAACCCTCGATTTTCCTCACTAGGGGGTGCGGTAATAGGGGTACAGGCTTGGGGGGCTTATGTGGGTGCGGGGGGTTATGGGGGGTGCAGGAGTAGGGAGACATGTAGGCTTGAGGGGTTGCGGGAATAGGAGAGAGGCTTTCTATCCACTCCAAGGCTGTCCCCTATTCCCTCCCCCACCCCCTAGTCCCTCCCCCAAGCCTGTCCCCTACACACACACACACACACTCTCTCCCTCTCTCTCTCTCTCTCTCACACACACACTCGCTGAACAAGACTATTTGCACGAGTAATTCTGACTGCCTCTTTTAGCCATGCAGGTGAAATGGGTCTTGGGTCTAATGGTGTGCTAATGGCCAAAGAACCTGTAAGGAGGAAGGCTGAAGGGAGGGGCATGTAGGTAAAGAAGAAGGAGGAGGAGGAGGAGGAGGAGGAGGAGGAGGAGGAGGAGGAGGAGGAGGAGGAGGAGGAGGAGGAGGAGGAGGAGGAGGCCAGTGAGAGAGAAGAGCAGAAGTTGTAAAGGTGGGATGAAGAGCTGGAATGAGGAAGGGTTGGCCTGAGAAGGATGGGGAAAGGGTTGGAGAGGCTGGAGAAGGATGGGAAGGAATAGAAGGGGTGGGAGGGGTTGGAGAAGGAGAAGGGCTAGGAGAGGGGGAGGAGGAGTAGGAGGGACTGGAGGAGGAGGAGGCATGGAGCTAGAATAGGAGGAGGCGGCCCGCGCGTTCATTTGGGTCTCAGTGGAGTGAAGCCAGTCAGGTCCTCAGAAGCCAACGCCTAGTATTGGCAAGAAAGGCTGACCACTCATAGTACCCATACAGTTTACCCATATTCCTCACGATGTTTATTCATTTTTAATTACGGTATGACATGTATTTCGTATTCTTTAATTAATAACATACAATTCACACATCTTTCAATAATATAAATAGAAATTTATAAATTACTGACCTATCACTCTATACCAAATTGGCCACTGAAATGTATAAGTTTTGTATATATTTGTCAACTCTTTACTTTCACTTTGGATGCCAACTTCTTAGTAATTTGTTTGGCCTTATATACATATTTCACCTGCAAATATGATTCAGCAACTGCCTTAATTAACTAATTCAAGTGATTATCAGTCGTACATGTGGCCAGCTAAAGTAGAAAATATGTATTTGTGGGCATAATATATTAACACTGATATTATTATTTTGCTACAATCTACCCTCTCCAAAGTGGTGCTGGACCCTCTTTCCCTAAACAGTTTTTCTGATGTAATACATATATCAATTACATCATCAGATGGATACACCAAGTTTACTCTGTCTTTAAGTTTTACCAAGGAAAGAATATGTTTATCAGTCTTGTCTGAGTTTAGGGCAACAATGTATGGTTCACAATACAAGGACTTCATTAACATATATATCAAATCCTGCTATATTTAAAACTATCTTATTTGTACACTTTGAGAGATGAGACTAACTTGGAATATACATGTATTCCTCTAACTCTTCATTAACAGAATCAGATAATATCCTACTTTTCAGAACAGAGTCATTGATTACCTAAAGAGAAATATTATTTTTAATATTTCTAACACACTTGCTTGACACACTTAAAATTGGAACAGAATCCAATGGTATGCATTTCCTTGAAATAATAGGCATGGCCAAGTAACCGATCATCCTAAATAGGGAGGCAAAATGAATAATGCAATATTTAATGATACATGTAATGCCAATTACAGTTACACTGAGAAGGATGCCAACTCTTATATTGTAAATATCATGAAGTCGGAAAAAGAAAAATAACTGAATTATTGTTGTATATTCAAAACCATGACATTTTCAACCTTAGTGATGGGTTGGTGATGGGTCTCACAAACGTAATCCCTTAATGAACTTCCTAATTGATAAATCGGTCCCTCCCTAAGTAACACACAAACACAGCCGTTTATTAATTTGCTTGGTGACCCTCCCTCACACGTAAGCATATTTTACCACACCCAGATTGTACACACACATACACAAGCACACGCACACACACACACACGCATAGACATACACATGACATACTTTGATAACTGCATAAAAAGGAACTGCTTTACTGTATAATATGTTATTTCTTCACTCTGTCCTGACCACTGAAGATAGTGGTAGTGTTCACCCAAACTGTTTAGTGACAATATATTTCATTGTCTGCAGAATGTATGAATTAATCACCTTTTGGGTGACATAAGTCATGGCCAGATTAATAATTAAGGAGCGGCTGGCGAGCTTCTTGCCAATCCCAATATGGCTGACCTGACCTCACTTTTCTGACCGCGGGTCGTCTCCTCCTATTCTAGCTCCATGGGAGGAGGGACTGGAGGAGGAGGAGGAGGAGAAGAGGCTGGAGGAGGAGGAGGAGGGACTGGAGGAGGAGGAGGAGGAGGAGGAGGAGTAGAGGCTGCCTGGAGTAAGAACACTGGGAATATCGTCATCTGGTTTTCGAGTGCTTGTGTGGGTCGAAGTATTCATTTATTTTATTATTATTATTATTATTATTATTATTGTTATTATTATTATTATTCTTTCCTCCATGCACCTCTTTCAACTTTAATTCCTCCTTCCTTTACCTACCTACCTACCTATACCTTCCTTCCCATTTTCTCCCTCCGTTACACCCTCTTCCATCCATACTTCCATACTTTTCTTCAAGATAAATATAGTTTCCTTGCTTTTCTTACCCTTGTCTCCGCCGCCACGCCATTCTTTTCTGCCGTCGCGTCGCTTCTTGCTTTTCGTTCGCCCCATACACACACACACACACACACACACACACGACACACACACACAGATCCCTTCTTCCACCATCCCTGCCTCCACCACGCCGAGCTTCACGTCACCACAACAAAATCAAACCCATCCGATGCCGTACTGATCGCTATAAGAACAGCGCAATCCCCACTATCGTCAAACACCTCAATAGTTAATTCTTTAGTTAAAACAATATCACACAAATCAATTTCTTAGCGTATCATTACACACACACACACACACCCTATAAACACCACCACTAATTTTAACCTAACCTCACACACACTGTACCTATCTAGGATTAATCTGACCTCACCTCACTAAGCCAGTTTCCTTCACACCTCAAGGCCAATCTGACCCATACAGCTGTACCCATGTATTTGTATTTGTGTATGTATGTATGTATGTACTTGTATTTGTGTATGTATGCACTTGGATTTATAAGTATAAGTCTGTATAAATTAATACGTGTATGTGTATGCATGTATTTATGTGTGTATGTGTGTGTATGTTTATTTGTATGTATATGTTTATGTGTGTGTATGTGTGTGTATGTTTATTTATATGTATATGTATGTTTGTATGTATGTGTGTATGTATGGGTTTGTATATATATATGTATATATGTATATGTATATATATGTATGTATATATATATGTGTATGTATATGTGTATATGTGTGTATATGTGTGTATTTATATGTCTTTATATTTATGTGTGTATGTGTCCTTGTATGTATTTAAGTTTCATTTAATTGCGTCTTTGTTTTTTGTTTTCCTGCTTTCACTTGTGTTCATTCTCATTTTTATCATTAGTATTTTATGTTACATGTATATTTTCAGCCTCCCAGCTGCTACTTTTTAATAAACCGATTATTATTATTATTATTTATTATTACACACACACACACACACACACGCACACACACACACACATGTTCTTATTATGTTTCCTTGCCAGTATTTTCCACAGTCCATCCATTAGCTTCCCTTCGATATTATAAAGTTGATTTTCAGTTTCCTCTTTAGAAAGTGTATATTTTTAATTCTTGCGGGGAACAGATGACGTAGAAATTATTTTAAGGGTGTGTGGGAATAAGGGGACAGACTTTCTACCCCCCCCCCCTCCAGCCTGTCCCCCTATTCCTGCCACCCCCCCCCAACCCCCCCAAGCCTGTCCCCTACACTCGCACTCCTTTAAACCTATATAGGTGTAAAACTCGTCCCTTCAAGTTAAGAATTCGAGGTTGGGTCGGATTTTATTATTATATATTTCTTCTTGGTGTGTGATTTTTTCCTTAAGGTGTGTGTGTGTGTGTGTGTGTGTGTGTGTGTGTGTGTGTGTGTGTGTGTGTGTGTGTGTGTGTGTGGTGTGTGTGTGTGTGTGTGTGTGTGTGTGTGTGTGTGTGTGTGTGTGTGTGTGTGTGTGTGTGTGTGTGTGTGTGTGTGTGTGTGTGTGTGTGTGTGTGTGTGTGTGTGTGTGTGTGTGTGTGTGTGTGTGTGTGTGTGTGTGTGTGTGTGTGTGTGTGTGTGTGTGTGTGTGTGTGTGTGTGTGTGTGTGGAGAGCAGGCATCGACCCAACCAAGCCTGAGGATGCCTGTGTCTGATCTATAAAGCAATAATGTCACTCGAGGCGGAGGAGGAGGAGTGGGGGGAGGACAAATAGGAGGAGGAGGAGGAGTGAGAAGACGAGAAGAAGGAGGAGGAGTGATAAGACGAGGAGAAGGAGGAGGAATGGGAAGAGGAGAAGAAGGAGGAGTGGGAAGACGAGGAGAAAGAGGAGGAGTGAGAAGACGAGGAGAAAGAGGAGGCATGGGAAAACGATGGAGGAGGAGGACGAATAAGAGGAGGAGGAGTGGGAAAAAGAAGAGGAGGAGGAGTGGGAGGAGTGGGAGTGGGACAAAAATCATCAAAATCGTCTGGAGTAAGCTCGAAAACAGTAACCACATATGACACTACTACTACTACTCATAATAATAATAATAATGATAATAATAATAATAATAATAATAATACTTTTGGTACATTAGAATGTCTTGATGCCTCCAAATGTATGCTGGAAAACAGGATCAAATTAAAAAAAATATATACATATAATAGTTTGCTGTCGCTGGGAAATAGTGTCGAGGAAATCAGCTTCTTCAGATTTACAAACACAGTATAGTACTCCCCATCCCCCTCTTAAGCCACCATAAATCTCATCTAATAGGCAGGTTAAGCGATCTGATACTGCGATACATCACCACCAGCACCAGCAGCAGAGGGTACAGTAATGTTCTTATCTCGTCTAATTCACTGCGATACATCAACACCACCACCACCAGCAGAGGGTACTGTAATATTCTTATCTCGTCCAATTCACTGCGATACATCACCACCACCACCAGCAGAGGGTACTGTAATGTTCTTATCTCGTCCAATTCACTCCATAGCTCGACGATCAAGAATGAGTGTTGGAATCAGTTGAATCTCAGTTGGCAGTATCATTCCTCACGTCCATTGACAAACGACATCGTATTATTTCCTTGGACTGTACTATAAGTGGGAAACAAGATTACTTTGTCTGTCTGTCTGTCTGTCTGTCTCTCTCTCTTTTTTTTTTAACATATCTATCTCTCTTCCCAAAGCGTGACTATCGAAGCGTATATATATTTGTATTCGCACTATAGCTTCCATCAAAATTATCAATATCACTAATAATAGTCATCATCATCACTACACTCACTATAGCCTCAATCACCACACTCAATTTAGTCATCATTGTCATCACTCACCATTATCTCCATTACCATTATCACCATTACAATTACCACCATCCGACACAGCTCACAATATCCACACGGCATTCCCCTCTCCTCCCCTCCCCTCCCCTCCCCTCACCAACACAATCCACACAATGGAAACCTACCAGAATTACATCATTATCATCACCACAACCATCATCATTATCATCATCTCGACCCTACCTTCTCCTCTCACAATAGCAACCCAGCACGCACCCCTGCAATGTGAACCTACACAATGGAAACACGAAACGAAACGAAAGAATAGGAAAGGAAAGGAAAGGAAAGGAAAGGAAAGGAAAGGAAAGGAAAGGATGGGAAGGGAAAGGAAAGGAAAGGAAAGGAAAGGAAAGGAAAGGATAGGAAAGGATAGGAAGGGAAAGGAAAAGAAAGGAAAGGAAAGGAAAGAATAGAAAACGAAAGTAAAGAGACTAACTGATCAGAGGTAAACATGAGAGTACAGTTGTAAGTTGTCAACAATTGGAGGGTTTTTTTTCTTGCTGTATAACAACACACAACGCAACACAATACAACACAACACAAACAAACACACACAACCAAGTACCTACCTACCTACGAACCATGCACTCACAACACGGTGTAATACAATGCTAATACAACGAAACAACCTATATATAACATAACACAACACAACACAACACAACACAACACAACACCAGAACACCACCACGACAAACAAAAATCATACATATCCTCTCCTCTCTCTAAGGACCCCCATTATCAAAATTCGAATCGTCGACCCCAACATGAATGAGGGCAGAAAACTGAAGCAATTCCCGTGGAGAAGACGAAATGTGCATTATTGATAACACGAGTCCAAGGAAGCCAGCCAGCTCAATGGATCTCCTATATCAATGGTTGTCAGGACCCTCCCTTCCTCTCGATCTTCCTTCTCCTCTTGGTCCTCTTATAGTCCCCCTTCCCTTCTTATTCTTCCTCCTCCTCCTCCTCTTCCTCCTCCTCCTCTTCCTTGTCCTATTCCTAGTACTATTCTCCTCCTCATCCTCCTCTTCCTTGTCCTAATCTTTGTCCTCGTTCTCCTATTCCTCTTCCTCCTAATCCTCCTTCTCTTCCTCCTCCTCATCCACCTCTTCCCTACTCCTCTTCCTCCTAATCCTCTTCCTAATCCACCACATCCTACTCCACTTCCTCCTCCTCCTCCTCACCTCACTTTACATTCAGGAAGTATAATTAATACAGCATTATTGTCATGAAACACCTCACTTCCCTCCCTTCATAAACTCAGGGTAATTACTCACCCGTGTTAAAAAATCAGAAGGCATTTCCGAGCTGGAGGCAGCCTGGTTTCCTGGTGGACTTTATCATATTAGTCTTTACATAGTGTTTGGAAAAATATATAAACGTTCAGACATTTTTTAAATCAATAACAACAACTACTACTACTTCGACTACTACTACTTCGACTACTATTACTACTACTACTACTACTACTACTACTACTACTACTGCTACTTCGACTACTACTACTCCTACTATTGCTACTTCGACTACTACTAATACTTTTCCTACTACTCATAGTAATAGTAATAGTAATAATAATAATAATAATAATAATAACTTCTATAATATAAATATTTGCACATATTCTATTGCAACCAACTATGCATTTTCCTAAATCTCTTATTATTCTTATTTACCTCATTATTATTATGATTATTTTCGTTATTATTTCATTATTATTATTTTCATTATTATTATTATTAGTCTGCCTGCAGCTGGTCTGGCCTAGACTACGTAGATGTTCACTGATTAGAGTTTACGATCTGCTTAAGAACTCCACTTCCAAGTTCTCTAACTAATGTGGAAACTTGGGACTTCTTTGCACCTCACTATTAGACCCAATTATCATCACTTTCCCTGGCCTGGTACTCGTTGTGGCGGCTGGGTTTCAACGTGGTGGTGATTCTAACAGGAGGCTTCAAGTTAGTTAGTGGTAATCCTTTATAAATCTTGATAAATCTTGATACAGGAGTGTTTTGAGTTGTATATTATTTATTGTGTTTTACCTTATGTACTTTAATAATCCCATTTCTTTAAGTTAGTAGTAATCCTTTATAAATCTTGATACAGGAGTGTTTTGTGAGTTGTATATTATTTATTGTGTTTTATCTTGCATCTTTCTATTCTTCTTCATCTAAACCCAAGCTGATATGCTATTTATTAATATTATTTCTTGATGTCCCAGTCTATCCATCTACCTACCTACCACTCCATCCTTTCATCTATCCATCTACCTACCACTCCATCAATTAATCTACCCATCTACCTACCTACCACTCCATCAATCCATCTACCCATTTACCTACTTACCACTCCAATTCATCTATCCATCTACCTACCTACCACTCCATCCCTTTATCTATCCATCTATCTACCTACCACTCCATCCCTTCATCTATCCATCTACCTACCTACCACACCATTCCTTCATCTACCCATCTATCTACCACTCCATCCCTTCATCTATCCATCTACCACTCAATCCTTTCATCTATCCATCTATCTATCCTTCAGTTCTGTACACACTTAGATTTTTTTTTTTTTTTTTTTTAACTATTTCCCTTCGAGTCTTGCTACCCCAACATGCGTCTCCTTTTTACCTGGGTTTTCTTTTCCATCCTTGCCTGGTCTTTCTACACACACACAGTTTTAGATTCTCTCCCCTCGGTTCGCTAGGCTCCATCTCAATTTTATTTCACCGTCTCTCTCTCTCTCTCTCTCTCTCTCTCTCTCTCTCTCTCTCTCTCTCTCTCTCTCTCTCTCTCTCTCTCTCTCTCTCACACACACACACACACACACACACACACACGTACACACACTCATATTTTTTTTATTTCCCCGTCTCTCTCTCTCTCTCTCTCTCTCTCTCTCTCTCTCTCTCTCTCTCTCTCTCTCTCTCTCTCTCTCTCTCTCTCTCTCTCTCTCTCATACATTTTTTTTATTTCCCCGTCTCTCTCTCTCTCTCTCTCTTTCATACTTTTTTTTATTATTTCCCCGTCTCTCTCTCTCTCATACTTTTTTTTTTATTTCTTCCTGCACTTTTTTACGTTCCTCATATTCCATTTATTTCTTATTTCAAATTTCTCCATCACTTCAAGGCAAATACATATATAAAATACATACACTTCCACTATTTATACATCCCATACCTTGAAATTCTACTACACCTTCGCTTTGCCTAAAAAAATATCACTGTACAAAAATAATATTCATCAGGTTACATAATAATTATATAGGGCCAGTGAAATGAAACCTTTATCCATTTTGACACTACTAATATTTCACTTTTCATAATTATATAAACTTTTTTTTTTTTTTTCGTCTGGCAACACAACAATTTGGCCACACTTATTAAATGAGGGTTAATTAAGGGAAGAATGAATTAAGGGGGTGCGGGAATAGGGGGACACGTTTGGGGGGTTTAGGTATCACTGTCCAAAAGGGTGGTGTTGACACTTTTTTTGGCCGACTGTACATTTTTCTTAACTTCAAGTTGGAAAGCAGATTCCAGGTATTAACCAAAAAGTTAACGGAATCCTCAACCCATAATTCGATTTTCCTCCTTAAAAACATAAAAAATAAATAAAAAGAGGAACCATTTTATGATAATTTATTCCCGTTTTTACCCTGAAATTACTTAGGAACTTTTTAATAACCTTAACTTGGAAAGTCGCATCCGAAATCTTTTTCTCGCTCACTGAAC
Organism: Petrolisthes manimaculis; assembly: GCA_034508575.1. Classification (NCBI taxonomy): domain Eukaryota; kingdom Metazoa; phylum Arthropoda; class Malacostraca; order Decapoda; family Porcellanidae; genus Petrolisthes; species Petrolisthes manimaculis. The sequence goes on along the minus strand of JAWZYT010002120.1, from coordinate 17,177 downwards.
AAGAAAATTCCTCCAGTTATCGTTCCCTTCCTACATAAGACCCGGCCCCACCATAAGAGGGTGCAGGAATAGGGGGACAGTCTTTGGGGGGAGTTAGGGGGGTGCGGGAATAGGGGGACAGTCTTTGGGGGGAGTTAGGGGGGTGCGGGAGTAGAGGGACAAGGTTAATGGGGGGGTTTGGGTTGTGAGGAAGTAGAGGGACAGGCTTGGGGGGATTTAGGGGGTGCGGGAGTATGGGGACAGGCTTAGGGGGGGGGGTTAGGGAGTGCAGGAGTAGGGGACAGGCTTAGGGGGGTGGAATAAAGCAGGGAAGACGGGATAGAGAAATAGGGAGTGCCAGGGTGATGAAAGGGGAAGTGGGTGATGAGAGGGGAAGTGGGTGTGAGGGACTAAGTGGAAGAAATGAAGGGACAGTGAAGCAGAGTGGAAAGAGAGGAGAAAGGAACAGGGAGGTATGGTGGAGGAGGCACAGGGTGGAAAGGAAATAGTGGAGAGAGAGAAGGATAGGATAGGAAGGGGGTAGGATAATAATAATAAAAGGTTTATTTGATACAGGCAGACAAGAGTTAAAAATGCAAATAGGTGAAATTTTATAGATAAATACAGTATGGACAGGGATATTTACAGAACATATAAATAAACAGACATACACAAATACATTCTCGAACATACGCACATAATATTCATTCGCACAAACCAACACACACACGTACACAGGAGTGTGTGTGTGGGGTGTGTGTGAAGGAGAGAGTGAAGAGAGGGGGTGGGAATGGGCAGGAGTGTATGTGTGTGTGTGTGTGTGTGTGTGAGGGAGAGAGTAAAGAGAGGGGGTGGGAGGGGGCAGGAGTGTGTGTGTGTGTGTTGGGAGAGGGATGAGGTGGGAGGGAGAGAGTGAAGGGAGGAGGAAGGGGAGGGGGAGGGAACAGGAGTGAGTGTGTGTGTGGGGTGGGGTGTGTGTGGGGTAGGAGGGAGGGATAGAGGGAGGGGTATCTTCAATTTCCTCCTCCGCCAACCTTTTCCTCTGAGACTTGGGGATCCTCGACAAATTACTCTTCACGACTTCACGCCATTTTTGTCCCTTTGTGGGCCAAGAACTAGACAGACTCAGAGGGTCAATAGATCGAGGTAAGTGGGTGGTGCATCGTTACTGTCACTCCAGGGTGCAACTTGACGGTTCTGGGGTTCGATCCTCACTCTGTTTAAAGGGGAGAGTATAGTTTGGGTACCTTGGAGTGCCTTGATTTCTCCAGAGTAGGTCAGGAAACGGGACCACATGAAAAAAATAATAATAATAATAATGTGGTGTCCTTAATAATGCCTTGAAATAATTTGGAGGAATCCGTGTAATAATTTTGGAGGAATCCGTTGCTCCAGATTTACCAACAACAACAACAATGAACACTCGCAATCTAAAATTTGTATCAAAGTTTTGTTGAAATTTCGAAGCATTTGACATACTAGTGAACCAAGTAAAGTCATGGTCTAATGTACTGCAACCTGGTGAATAAAAGCGAGCTATTTGAGTTAATTTTATGAACCAAAATTGCACACACCAACAGCTATAGTTTCGGATCATTTTTCGAAGCCATCTCATTGGAAGGTGTTGCAGTACATTAGACCATGACTTTACAACGCTTATCCTGTTACATATTTGCTTGAACTCGCTTTAAGGGCAGTTAATACTCGATCAGGCTCTTCGAAGCAACCCTGGATACTTATTTTGGATTACGAGAAAGGAAATTATGACGATTGAAAGTCATAAACGATAACTCTATTTTCCCCACAATGTTTATAATTCACAGAAACGAGTACATCCGATCGAGGTCTGAGTGATTCATTACATTCATTCTATTTATAATCACGAAAGCTTTCCCTGAATGTCGAGGGAAAAATGCAACCACTCACGCTTAAACCAGTCACGCTTCACAGGCTATTTTGTTTCGCCATGTATTATTAATGTCAAGCACCAAGCAAGCAGAAAAAAAACATAGGATTTATTTTTTTATTCGGTGTTAAAAATAAATAAACACGTACCCCACCATCACCACCACCACCATCATCACCATCACCACCATCACCGCCACATCATCATTTTGTTTAACTGCCTTATTTTTCTTTATGGATTTGGATGTCTTACGAGTCTCTCCCCACAATAAATAAACAAACAAACAAACAAA
>JAWZYT010002120.1:0-10000 GCA_034508575.1 Petrolisthes manimaculis | reverse complement strand
TAAATTCACTCTCCTTAAGGTGGTAATTCCCTTTTGTTACATTGGAGTGCCTTGATTCCTCCAAAGTATGTCAGGAAACAGGTCCAAGTTAACAAAAATAATAGTCTTCTGTTGCTTGGAATAGTTTGGAGGATTCAGTTGCTCCAGATTTACCAACACAGAACTTCCTCCTTAACATTTAAACGATACCTGACCACGCTTGCATTGCAATTTTTAAGATACATTGATGATAATAAAAATAATATTAAAACCTGGTACTGACAAAAGGTTGAGTAAAGTTTAAACAGAAGTCGTAACTCTCAGGAGAAGATGCTAAATAATCCAACCTAATTAAAAGTGACAGTAATGAGTGCAAAGAGAAACACACACACAACACAACACAACACACACACAACACAACACAACACAACACAACACAACACAACACAACACTCACACACTGACACAGACACAACACAACACAACACAACACAACACAACACAACACAACACAACACTAACACAACACAACAAAACACACACACACAACACAACACAACACAACACCAACACAACACAACAAAACACACACACACAGACAGACACAGACACACACACACACACGTCCCAGGGAACACTTTCACAGGGAAGAGAATTAAAAAACGAGGTCATAAATGCTTAAAGTGTAGTCATCAGTGAAGAGAAATAAAAATGGAAAAAAAATGTATATATATAGTAGTATAAGAGTTTCCTCCCTCCTATAACCAATGTTTTTTGTAACTTGTTGTATAGAAATGGGAAGATGAAGATGAAGAGAAAAGTAATCATAGAAGTGGCAAGAGGAAAAGGTGTAAAAAACGTGGGAAGATGAAGAGAAAAGTAAACAAAAGTGGCAAGAGAAAGAGAGGTATAAAAGAACGTGGGAAGAGGAAGAGAAAAGTAAACACAGAAAGAGGAAGAGGAAGAAAAAGGTAAACACAGAAAGAGGAAGAGGAAGAGAGGTGTAAAAAAAAAGTGTGCAGAGGAAGAGAGAATTCAACAGAAGTGGTGATTGTGTTTTAGGACAGTTTAGAGGAGTAGGCCTAGGTACCGTACTGTTACCCCTCCACTCACCCTCACATAGTTAAATGTATTGTTTTATATACTTTTTGTTATACTGAAGTGTACAGATTGCCAGCAGGAGTTTATACACTCTTTCATCATACCAAACTTATAATTTTTTTTTTTATTATGGTAGTTATGGTGAATGAGAATTTGTTATCTCCTAGAGGCTTTCTTGTCAATATAAAAATCATCTCTGTTGTGTGTGTTATTAAGGGTGTGTGGGAGTAGGGGACAGACTTGGGGAGGGGTAGGGGGGTGCGGGAGTAGGGGGACAGTTTTGGGGAGAGGGGGTTGGGGGTGCAGGAATAGAGGATAGGCTTTCTACACACCCCAAGCCTGTCCCCTTATTCCCAGACCCCGTTAGTCCCACCCACCCCCAAGCCTGTCCCCCTACTCCCGCACCCCCTTAAGCATATAAAGTAATTACAGTATTCAGCAAAGGTCGACTCTTACCCAAAAATCCTGACAATATTATTTCTTCAGTAACGTTACCAAAACTCTCAGCAATTTCGACTTAATTGACCCTGCAAATTTGATGACCTGTCCAGAATGCAAAAACTCGCGAATTTGGGACTCCTTTTGCCGACTGTAATTTGTCCCAGCAGATTTCCTGTAGCCTCAACTCATGGTTACACAAACGGATGGGGATTTTTTTTTTTTTTTTTTTCTAACGTAAGTCTGTTTGTCGGTGGAAATAATTTTGATGCTGAAAAAAATTGTAGGTATTATCTATTTACACTTTTGAAACATTGGAGCACCTTGAGTCCTCCAAAGTCTACCAGGAAACAGCACCATTTTAAACACAAATAATGGTGTCGTGTTGTTGCTTGGAATAGTTTGGAGTAATCAGTTGCTCCAGATTTACCAACACTGTACAACTATCTATCTCCTTGACAACCACCCCTTAAGGGAATAGTATACTTTTGATAGAATGGAGGGCTTTGATTCCTCCATTGTATGCCAGGAAACAGGACTAGATGAACGAAAATAATGGTGGTGCGTTGCTGGAAAGAAATTGGAGGAATTATTACCTCCAAAAATGCCAAGACTATACCCACCCCTTAAGGACCCTGTGATCGTGTATAAAAAATGGACGATTCTGATTCCTCCTGACTATGCCACGAAACAAGATCCTTCCATTTAGGTGGTGTTTCGTGTCAGGAATTGAAGGACTCATTTATCTCCAATTTTCTGACTACATCACAGGGTTAAAGGTTAGTTAGTTAGTACCCAGGTCTCTGAAAGTTTCCCAATAAACGACAACTGTAATGGACTTTAGGTTATGTTTTTTTATAATTCACCAGGAAAGGCTAAATGATTGACTTCTTTTCTTGGGCTGGACGTGGGTGAAATCTTGCAAATAATCCATCATCATCATCATCATTATTTATCATCTTATAGTTTTAGAGGCTACTCAAAATTGTAATAAATTTTTCTTGTGAAAAGTATTAAAAAAAAATCTTTGTGAAAAGTATAATAAATATTCTTTGTGACAAATATTATACTGTACATTTGCCTCTAAAATTTTCGAGACACTACCTGCTATAGACTCTCGACATTTATAGATGCAACTGTACCTGTAAACTGCTTGGAACTGGGATGAATGGAATAGAATCTTGATAGGAATCGAAAAATGATAGATGAATCAACAGGTTACATAAAATTATCTCATTAGGGTTAAAGGCAGATAGATGCAAAAGTGTGGGACAAACAACCATTATTTTATTTTCCACACAAGTACCAGGCAAAGCTTTCGATCCCTTGAGTCTTCTTCATAATAGAGGAAAAGAAAAGAGTGTATTTTTTATCAGGCAACTCAGGCACCAACGATAGCTCAATTAAGGAGAGTTATTTTCTGGTTTTCCTTTGGTCAGAGGCTGCGTTTCAAACTTCAGACTTGTTTGTGGTTTTTTTCTTCAGGTAGATTGCAACTGTACGCCCACACCACTGACTGTATACCCCCTCACACTACACACACACATCACCTCACACTGCACGCCCACACCACTCACACTACACTCCTTCAAACTACACACACACATCACCTCATACTGCACGCCCACACCACTCACACTACACTCCTTCAAACTACACACACACATCACCTCACACTGCACATCCTAAGCTCACACTACACACTTCACGATGCAAATCACTCTTCATACTGCCAATGCAATAATTATATACATGCCCTCACCTACCTCCTTTCATCACACTATAATTATACAACCTCACACTATGTAAAAACCTGCCCCCCCTCCGCATCCTACACATCTTCACTATTCACACTACACACCTTCACTCCTCAAAGCAACAAAAGTCCTACAGCAACTCACATGCAGACAACAATAGCAATCATTAAGCCCTGCAGACCACTTTTACATTTTTCTCTGACGACGCCAATTTTTTCTCTTCTGGTCAGTGGGAAACTACTAATGATGACTTGAGGTTCACAACAAACTTCAGTGAACACAAATATTACCAACAACTGCTGATGTCTAAAATAACAAACAAACAAACAAACAAACAACCTTAATTAAGCTAAAGAAGAAAGATTGGAGATATAATTATAATCCTAGATATGTATAATAATGTACACACACACATACACACGTCAGGAACCATGGGCATATTTTTAAAAGTACCATCGCTGTTAATAATCGTTCGTAACTTTTGCAACTCCCTGTGTACCGTATATTAACTATTACCGTGATTATTTTGTGTTGAGTTTGGCAGAGAGAGGAATAGACTGTATGTGTGTGACAAATGTTTCGTGACAAGAGACGACGACCATCATTGTTACCCAAATGTTATGATGAAAAAAAAAGAAAACATTAAATTCATTTGGTGTATTTCAGCAGCGACACTTTCATGCAAATCTTCCTTCCCGACGTCGCCTCCTTCACTCAAGTTTCTCCGTTCTTTTGAAGTACACTAAATTTTTTCCTCCTGACGTTTTAATTTTGAGACTCTTTTCTTTCTCTTTCCCTAAGGCAAGTCACTAAGCGGTGAAGCAAGCTAACAAAACCTAACCAAGCACATATTTTTTTTTAGGTTCGTGTGTTTTGAAAATATTAGGAAACCGTGGCAAAGAATCAAACTAAACTAGGAATATAAAATTATAATATATTTTTAAGTTCGTGTGTTTTGAAAATATTAGGAAACCGTGGCATGAAAGCAAACTAAACTAGGAATATAAAATTATAATATATTTTTAGGTTCGTGGGTCTTGAAATTTTTTGAAAGCCGTGGCATAAAATCAAACTAAACTAGGAATATAAAATTATAATATATTTTTAGGTTCGTGTGTTTTGAAAATATTAGGAAACCGTGGCATGAAAGCAAACTAAACTAGGAATATAAAATTATAATATATTTTTAGGTTCGTGGGTCTTGAAATTTTTTGAAAGCCGTGGCATAGAATCAAACTATACTAGGAAAATTAATTAAATGTTTTGTTATTCATCGGTTCATGGAAGGCAATAATTATATAACATCACATAGCTATTATGATTTATCTGTTAATTATGTATTTATTTATTTTAGCATTATATATATACACACATATACATATAATTATATACACAAATATATATAGACACAAATATATATATACACATACTATAATATTATATACACACGTAAATATATATACACACATAGACACACATACATACATATACATACATACATTTCCCCTTTAGCAGGCTGATAGGGTGTTTATTTATTCAAGAGTGTCACCTTGTACTCTCTCCATCCTTCACTACCACCTCCCTAACTCACACTTTTCATTCCCTGTTCTCTCCCTCATTCTCTATTCCCTTGCTCCCTATCCATACTCTCCTCCACTCCCTGTTCTCTCCCCTATCCATACTCTCCTCCACTCCCTATTCTCTCCCCTATCCATACTCTCCTCCACTCCCTGTTCTCTCCCCTATACTCTCCACTCTCTTTCCTCCATACTCTCCTCCACTCCCTGTTCTCTCCCCTATCCATACTCTCCTCCACTCCCTGTTCTCTCCCCTATCCATACTCTCCTCCACTCCCTGTTCTCTCCCCTATACTCTCCACTTTCTTTCCTCCATACTCTCCTCCACTCCCTGTTCTCTCCCCTATACTATCCACTCTCTTTCCTCCATACACTCTTCACTTCAACCTTCCCTTTCCTTTCCCTCCTGTCGCCTCACTACCAGATGTCTCCCTCCAGATTTCACTGTAGACATATCTCGATTTTTCTCTCAAGATTCTCGTGTCTCCTGCCTATCTGTCTGTCTCTCTGTCTGTCTCAGTATCTCCTCGACCTCTCACGTCCTTCTCCAGGGTATATCTCTCCAGGGTGTCTCACAGGTATCTCACATCATTTTGCTATTCTCCTTTAAGTTACTTTTTCAATCACTCTGAGATTCTACTACTACTACTACTATTACCACCACCACCACCACCACTACTACTATCACTATCTTAAACATTTTTGTTCTATCTATTCTCTTCCAGGATTCAACACGCCTCTTCTTCTATCCTTCAATCCTCCTTTCCCATCTATTATCAACTTTTTTTTCTTTTCTTTTTTATCTTACACTCATTCTCTCTCAGCCTTCAACAATCATCTCCATCACTTCTTTTATCTCCATCACTTCCTCTTCTATCCTTCAATCCTCCTCTCCCATTTTTTATCAACTTTTTTTTCTTTTCTTTTTTATCTTACACTCTTTTTTCTCTCAGTCTCCTACAATCATCTCCATCACTTTTTAGTATCTCCCAATCTTCATCCAGTCTCAACCTCTTACAATCATCTCCCAGTCTCTTCCAATCTTCTCCCAGCCTCTCTCGGTCTCATACAATAATCTTACAGCCTTTCTCCAATCATCTCTCAGCTTTTCACCAATCTTCACCCAGTCCCTCCGAATCATCTCACAGCCTTTCACCAATCATCTCCCATCCATTCCCCATCATCTCCCAGCCTCTCCTCTTCACCCAGTCCCTCCCCAATCATCTCCCAGTCTTTTCCCAATCTTCTTCCAGCCTCTCTCAGCCTCCTCCTCCTCCTCTCAGCATCACCTCGTCTGTCCCCAGCTGTTCCCAGAGCTGAGTCCGATCTGAGAGGCGGTGTGAGTTGGATATGTCAGGGGTTGATGCACCTAAACCGGAGCAAAGTGTGTGTGTGTGTGTGTGTGTGTGTGTGTGTGTGTGTGTGTGTGTGTGTGTGTGTGTGTGTGTGTGTGTGTGTGTGTGTGTGTGTGTGTGTTATGTGTGTGTGTGTAGAGAGAGAGAGAGTTAGAGAGAGAGAGAGAGGGTAACAGAGGAAGGAAACGGAAATGGATAGATAGATAGATAAAGATTGAGAAAAAGATATAGTCTGAATAGAGGTTTGTGAGTGTAGTGAGAAAGTGTGTGTGTGTGTGTGTGTGTGTGTGTGTGTGTGTGTGTGTGTGTGTGTGTGTGTGTGTGTGTGTGTTATGTGTGTGTGTGTGTGTGTGTGTGTGTGTGTGTGAAGAGAGAGAGAGATGGTGACAGAGGAGTTAAAAGGAAGGGTAGACAGATGGATACATAGATAAAGATTGAGAAAGAGATATAGTCTGAGTAAAAATGTGTGTGTGTGTATGTATGTATGTGTGTGTGTATATATGTGTGTGTATGTATTTGTGTATATATGTATGTATGTATATGAATGTGTATGTGTGTATGTGTGTATGTGTGGGTGTAATAAAGGGGTTATGTATATATGTATGTATGTGTATGTATGTATGTATGTATGTATGTATGTATGTATGTGTGTGTGTATGTGTGTAATAAAGGGGTGATGTATGAGGAAGATGGGATGGAAGTAAAGCAAAAAAAAATATGACTGAAGATACCCAGGGGACCAGGGAAGGGGGGGAAGAGGGGGGGAAGAGGGGGGGGAGAGGGGAGGAAGGGGGAGTGGAAGGATAGGAATAGAAAGGGGGAGAAAGGAGAGGGCAGAAGAAAGAAGGGAGTGGAGGTAAGGGGAGAGAGAGAGAGAGGGGGAGTGGAAGGAAGAAGAGGAGAGGAAGGGGGAGTGGAAGGGTAGGAATAGAAAGGGGGAGGAAGAGGGGAGAGGGCAGAAGAAAGGAGGGAGTGGATGTAAGGGGAGAGAGAAGGGGGAAGAGGGAGAGGTGAGAGAGAGAGAGATGAAAGAGAGAGAGAGAAAGGGGAAACGAAAGGACAAGAGGAATAGGATAGGAAAAATTGACTGTGAAAGGATAGAGGAAGAGGAGGAGGAGGAGGAACAATAAAAATTAGGAGTAGGGAAGAAAGGAGGGCGGAAGGGGAATATATGAAAGGAGAGGGGAGAGAGTATAAAGGGAGAGAGGATAAAAAGAAAGTAAGCGAAAAGGGGGAAGAGGAGAAGGAGGAGGAGGAGGAGGAGGCAGAAAGGAAAGGAATACCCGAGGGATAGAGAAAAATGACAAGAAAAGAGGATAGAGAGAAGACTAGAGAAAGAAGTGTAGAAAAAGACAAAGAAAATAACGAAGATGAGAGAGAACAAGGGGAAAGAGAAAAAAGGAGAGAATAAGAGAGGTAGAAGGAGGATTAGAAGAATACAAGAGTCAAGAGAATAGTGAAGGACGAAGATGAAAGGAAGGCACACAAAAGAGGACAGAGAGATGGAAAGAGAGAGAGAGAGAGAGAGTGAGAGTGAAAGAGAGAGAGAGAGAGAGTGAGAGAGATAGAGAGAGATAGAGAGTGATAGAGAGAGAGAAAGAGAGAGAGATAGAGAGAGAGAGAGAGAGAGAGAGAGTGAGAGAAAGAGAGAGAGAGAGAGAAAGAAAGAAAAAGAAAGAAAGAGAAAGAGAGAAAGAGAGAGAGAGAGAGAAAGAGAAAGAAAAAAAGAGAGAGAGAGAATGTGATACTATAAAAAAGAAACACGACATAGATAATAACAAAAATTAACGCTCATTTTTTCAAGAACAGACCATGATGGATAAATATAAAATAATATAATATAATATAGAGAAAGAAAGGCTATAATAATATATACAGTACAGTAACCGAATCTAATGCTTGCTAATTCAAAGTATCCTTCACCACATATAATCGTACTTTTTTATATACTTTTATTGTCTTTCGCATTTTAATAGGATGTAAATAAAGTTATGTTTTGGTATCCTTTCATAACCAAGATGTGTCGATGGAGATGCTTTTAAACTCAGAAGACAAACATACAGACAGACAATAACGTAATCATCTGGGATACATTAGAATTACAAAAATAGATACGGTAGAATTGCAAAAGATACATAACAACAGATACATATGATTGCAAAAGATGCAGTAGAATTGCAAAAGATACATAATTGCAAAAAATAAAGTAGAATTGGAAGATACATTAGAATTGCAAAAAATGCAGTATTATTGCAAAAGATACATCAGAATTACAAAAGATACAGTAGCATTGCAAAAAATACAGTAGAATTACAAAAGATACAGTAGAATTGCAAAATAAAATACATATAATTGCAATAGATCACTCTGGCATTGAAGAAGGTATTAACTGAGAGATGGAGGAGACTAAGGTATTAAAACAAAAGGTCTTGGAAGAGGATTTGTAAATGCTAAAGAGGTTGGGAGAGGATGGGATGAGCTTGGAAGAGGATGCGAGAAGTCTGAAAGGATTAAGGAGGCAAGGAGGTATAGCTGGGTGGATGGTTGATTGGACGGGATTTGTGGCGTTGCAGAGAATCTACTGTATAATGTAATGTAATGTAAGGTGTGTTTGAAACAAAGTTGGAATAATACTAGTTTTGGACTTGAAGAGGTTGAGTGAGTCCTGTTTTGAGAGGTCTGATAGTGAGTCCTATTCTGAGAAAGCATAAGAGAAATATAAAGAGAAGTGGGGAGAGAAAGAAAGGGATAAATAGAAGTGGGGAAACAAAGGGAGAAGTGAATAAAAGTGAGGAGATGAAGGGAAGGATGAAATGTGAGGAAAATGGAGAAAGGTTGATAAGGGGTTGGCATAAGTGGGGACAAGAGTTGGAAGAAGTTGGCAGAGGTTTGGAAAAAAAGGAAGGGAGGGGGGGGAAGGTATGGGGGGAAGGTAGGGGGGGGGAGAAGTAATGGGGGGAGGGAGGGGGAAGGGGGAGAGAGAGAGGAGACAAAAGGAGGGGGTGGGAGGAGGCAAAAGGAAGAGGGGTGGGGAAACAAAAGAGATGAAAGGAAGGAGGAAAAGGGGGAAAGTAGGAGGAAAGGGGGAGGGGAGGAGCAGGAGGAACAAGGGGAGGGGTAGGAGGAAAGGGGGAGGGGAGGAGCAGGAGGATTAAAGGGTGAGGAGACAAAAGGAAAGTAAAATAAAAGGAAAAGGGGAAGGAGGAGGAAGGAAAACGAAGGGGAGAAAGGAGGAAGAAAAAGGAGTGGAGGGATGAGGAAAAAGGGGAGAAAGAGGAAGGAAAAAAGGGGAGAAAGAGGAAGGAAAAAAGGGGGGAGAAGGAAGAGGAAAAACGAAGGGGAGAGAGGAAGAAAAAGGGATGGAAGGGGACAAGGAAGGGGATGGAAGGGGCCAAGGAAAGGGATGGAAGCGGATGGAAGGGGGCTGGCAGAAGGAAGGGGACTGGCAGAAGGAAGGGGCCAAGGAAGGGGGCAAGAAAGGGGACTGGCAGAAGGAAGGAAATTGTGAGACTGGATATGAGTTCTTGCGTTCACTAAGATTGATTCGCCAGAGTCATTGACGGAAAAAAAAGAAGAGAGAAAGATGGAGGAAGAAGGAGGGAGAATTTTAAAGAGAGAGAGAGAGGGAGAGAGAGGGGGAGTGCGAAGAGAGCGAGTGATAAATTTGCGGTGGAGGAAAAGAGAGCGGTAGGTAGACAGAAGGAGAGGCACAGAGACACGAATAATAGAAGGAAGAGGCAAAGAGAGCAGTAAAGAGAAGGAGAGGGACAGAGAGACGAATGGAAGGAAGAGG
>JAWZYT010002119.1:0-44687 GCA_034508575.1 Petrolisthes manimaculis | reverse complement strand
AACGAATAAATGAATGAATGAATGAATGAATGGATTATTGAAGGAATGAATGAATTAACGAATAAATGAATGAATGAATAAATGAAGGAATGAAGGAATGAAGGAATGAAGGAATGAATAAATGAATGAAGGAATGGATGAACGAATAAATGAACGAAGGAATAAATGAATGGATGAATAAATGAACGAATAAATGAATGGATGAATAAATGAACTAATGAATGAATAAATGAATGAAGGAATGGATAAAATAGATGGTTATACAGTTGTTCTCCTATACATGATAATGGGTGTCAGTTTAATATTCATTGTTATTATTATGTATGGGAATTGGAGTGTTATTTGAGGGTTATTTTAAATTAACAAACCCATTGATACTTATATTGTATTACTTAAAGTTGTCTGCTGTTTTCTCGCTTAGGTTTTTTTTTATTATTATTATTATTATTATTTTTTGCATATAATAGTTTTGAGGAGTCACCAAAATATACGACATACATCCTTGAGGGGGGTAATACATTTTGTGATACATTTGAGTGCCTTGGTTCCTTCAATACACATACACATACATCCATACATAAACATTCATACATACAAACACACCCATACATAAACATACATACAAACAAATACAAACACATCCATACATATATATACATACATACAAACAAATACAAACACATCCATACATAAACATACATACATACAAATACAAACACACCCATACATAAACATACATACATACAAACACAAACACACCCATACATAAACATACATACAAACAAACAAATACAAACACACCCATACATAAACATACATACAAACAAACAAACACAAACACATCCATACATAAACATACATACAAACAAACAAACAAACACACCCATACATAAACATACATACAAACAAACACAAACACACCCATACATAAACATACATACAAACAAACACACACAAACACATCCATACATAAACATACATACAAACAAATACAAACACACCCATACATAAACATACATACAATCAAACAAAAACAAACACACCCATACATAAACATACATACAAACAAACAAAAACAAACACACCCATACATAAAACTTGAGGTTGGTAAATGTGGAGCAATTGATTCCTCCAAACTATTCCAAGCAACAACAGAACACCATTATTTGTTTGTGTTCATCAGCCTGAGGTCCTGTTGTTTCCTGGCATACTTTGGAGGAATCAAGGCACTCCAAGTGTTAATTAAAGAGGTATATAATTCACTTTGGTTACATTGGATTGAATCGGTTCCTCCAAAGTATGCCAGGAAACAACAGGACCATGCATGCAGATGAACACAAACATAATGGTGTTCTGTTGCTTGGAATAGTTAGGAGGATTTAATTGCTCCAGATTTACCAACACAAAACTTCCCCCCTAATTAAAATAGACGACCACTTTTTTAACGGGACCATTTCACACACAAACACAACAACAACAACAACGACAACAACAACAACAATAGTGAAATAACAGAAATAACAGTGACTGGAGAAAACATACATATATATTATAATCATGATGAAAAAATAAAATCACTTCAAGTTATAAAAAAAAAAAAAAAAAAAAATACAAAAATACAAAAATACAAAAAATACAAAAATACAAAAAATACAAAAAATAAAATACAGTGATTTATTAATATGAAAGAAGAAGAATGCCTGATTAAACATGAAGAATAATTTGGGACAGTAATTAAACAGGTATGATTTGGGATGCATGTATACAGAAGACGAATATTATTTTTATCATTGAGAAATATCACCACATTAAGTTTATAAAGTTAATAAATTACAAGAACAACACAACACAAATGAACAGAAGGAAATAACAATAACACACTCGGAAAATAGCAGAAGAAAAATGAATGGTATAAATATGACAGTATATAATGGTAGTAAATAATGGTAGTAAATAATGGTAGTAAATAACACAAATGAACAATAGGAAATAACAATAACACCTCGTGGAACAGAAGAAGAAGAAGAAGAATGAATGAATGGGATATAATATAAATATGGCAGTAAATAATGGTAGTAAATAATCAACAGTGTTTATGAATGGTTGTATAATATAATATAGAAGAGAATATAATTATATATATATATAAATTTATATATATATTTATATATGACCTACCTACAAAAGTCGTCATAGCCCTTGGAGAGGAATGTAGGTAGGTAGGTAGGTAAGTAGGCAGGTAGGTAGGTAGGCACCGTACAGCAAGTCAACACTCACCACCATGTACCAACACTACCACCAACATCAACACCAACGATACGAGGATAATCTATCAAGTTGTATCAGGTGGAGTGGTAAGAAGTTAAGAACAGAAGCAGCAGCAGCAGCAACAACAACCTCGTCTCAGTCCCACACACTCACTAGCCGGCTATACTCACACTAAAGTCTTGTCTGTGTGTCTGAGTCTTGTGTTGTGTTGTGTATCCCCTGAGTCCCCCTCCTCCTCCTCCTCCTCCACCCTTCCCTTCCCTTCCAACCAGCCAACCAACCAGTCAACCTGTCTCACCAGCCTACCTCAACCAGCCCCCACTCGCTCTAGTTTATGGTACACACACACACACACACACACACACACGCTAGTACGTACCACCACTAGCAGTACACACACACACACACACACACGCTAGTACGTACCACCACTAGCAGTACACACACACACACACACACACGCTAGTACGTACCACCACTAGCAGTACACACACACACACACACACACGCTAGTACGTACCACCACTAGCAGTACACACACACACACACACACACACACTTACTATCAGTACAGACAACACAAAGCTAGACTGGTACTATACACGAAGCCTATTTACCTTTTTAGATTATGGGGTCTGTATACACATAGGCCTATACAGTATACACATAGGCCTGGGCCGTATAACCTGCTGAATGATGTATGTATGTCCGGGCTGAAGGAGGAAGTTCAGTCACGAGTACTAATCATTTGTATATATGTTTGTTTTGGTACCATTTTTCAACGGTACCAAACAAACACAACACATTTTCATCCTCTATTCACTTTCTACATCTTGTATACCACATTTTCTCCAAGAATTCTTTCACAGCACCAATCATTTCATCTGTGCTCTGCTCACACAAACCTAGCAGTAATATCATCCATTCTCTCCCTGTTAATTCCATTCCATCACATTCCATTTCAGTCAAGATGATCTGCATCATCTCTGTTCTGTCTCTCTCGTACTTCTCACATCCCTGGCAGCATCACATGTTCTACCGTTTCATCCTCTCCTGTGTCACACATCTGGCATACCTTGCTTCGGGATTCAGACCATCTATAACTTCTTGCATTCACCTCCATACATTGTGCTCTGGCTCCAAAGAGTAGATCACCAACCCAGACTTCCCTCATACCACTTCACATACTCTGGACATTCTTTCTCCTTATACCATACAAGAGTTTCCTTTTGTTCCATTTTATTTTACCACTTTCTTAACCCCAGGCATTTCACTTCTTTGTCAATCTCACTTTTCCACTTTCTTGCATCTCAGTCTAGCCCCTCTCTATTCCTGCTCATTATTTTCCACTCATGCATAATTCCTCTAACTATGTATACCATTCTCTCACACTTCTTTCCCCATTTGCCGTTTCTAATGTTCCACATATAAACCTTTCTTGCCAGTCTTGTGTCCTCCATTCGTTCCAGTCTTACTTTGTATCTAAGAGTTGCTTTCACCAGTCTTTCTCTGAATGTGTGTACTCCATCCCATATCACCTCTCAAAGCTGCTGTCGCTGCATACCTTGGTGCATTCAGTGCCATTCTCGCTACTCGGTTCAGCAGTGTTTTCCAAGTTTCTTTTACTGTTATGTTATGTATAATATTATGATGCTTAATCTAATAATTGTTATAATATTATGTGACTATAATGATGATATTTTGTTGTTATTTATAATTTCTCACACACACACACCTAGAAATATAATATGAAATACTATAAATGTAGAAGATCAAGGTGTCATAGAAATAAAATAGAAGGTCAATTTAATTAACACAAGACGTGATGACACTGACGTTGGTGAAGTTAGAATGAAAGTGTGAAGTGATTATTATTATTATTATTATTATTATTATTATGAATAGGTGTGGTCGTGATAAGAAAGAGGAAACACAGTACACACACATTATATATAACCTACTATATTATTGAGGAAGGTAATAAGTCAACTTTCTCCTTTGTGTTTGTTATCAGTATTATAATATTGACACAAACAGACGAGTGTTAGGTGTCATAGTTTTCATACATTTAACATATTTTATGCTTTGGGTTGAATAAAGGATTCGTTCACCTTATACTCTATCTAAATTATTGTCAACGTAACATTTAATGTTTGATACGGTACTTCCATAGTCTAGGCGACTCTAGGTATATATAGTCTATCTCCACCGAGGCTACTTCAAACCCAGGCAAAAAAAAAAAAATATATATATATATATATATATATATATATATATATACTACATATAATTAAGAGTAATAATTCTCCTTCTATCAATTATTAATATTACGCTTCATCATACAGTAATGAGTTACAGAAAATACTTAGACTTATGTTGTAGACTATACTGTAGGTTACCTCAGCACTACTTCATATATATATAATGTTTTAAGACACTCATGTACCGTAAGGTCTGTTGTGGTCTGTGATTCTATTCTATGTGTAATAATACAGTAATATCATTATAATTCATTAGGTCACAAATGACAAGTGCCTCATATGGATACCCAGTATATTATTATCAATACACAGATACACATTTTTCAACTTTATATATTTTACATCATGTGATACAACGTTCTGACCTTAGTGACCTCAACTACAGCAACAGTCAAATTAATATCCACCGACACTTTCCTTCCATCGTAGTAAATATCTTGGTTATAAAGAACAACAAGTGTATGATTTTGTACCACGTCATAATAATAATAATAATAATAATAATAAATGAGGGGGTTGAGTCTACGTAAGGTGTTGTTGTTGTATGATTATATTTTGATATGATACTGTTGATTTATTGACACGATGGAAGGAAGGAAAGTGTGTGTGGATATTTGATTGTGGCTGTACATCATCTTCATCATCTCAGGCAGATTTATTTATTTATTGTATATATATATTTTTAATTTATTAATATTTAATTTTGGGGGTCGTTAAATGAAGACTACTGCTTCCTCCAAACTCTAGGAGGACTCAAACTAATTTTATTCAAAGGTGATATATATGTATGTTGTCAAACGCCTTTCAAAGGAATAACTACGGTAATACATAACTAACTAACCAACTAAATAGCTAACTAACTAACTAACGAACTATCTAACAAACTAACTAACTAGCTATACTAACTAACTATATATAATTGCTAAAAACTAACAACTAACTAACTAAATACCTAACTAACTAACTAACTAACTAACTAACAACTAAATAGCTAGCTAACTAACTAACAACTAAATAGCTAGTTAACTAACTAACAAACTAACTAACTAACTAAATACCTAACTAACTAACTAACTAACTAACACACAGACAACAACAACAACAACAACAACCAAACGATAAACTAACAACAACAACAACACCAACACCACCACCAACCAAACGTTCCCCAGTAGACACACACACACACACACATCATAAACCCCCGGTCATGTCCACCACCAGAGTCATCACACAACACAACCAACCAACCCAACTACCAACCCAACTCCCTCCCTACTCTACATGTGTGATCCAGTTTCCTACCTCGTTCCCTCCTTCCCTCCCCTCTCTCCCCCAACGCCTCCTAACTCCCCCCCTTCCCTTTCTTCCTTCCTTCCTCTCTCTCCGCCCCTCCCAACTCCCCCCCTTCCTTCTTTCCTCTTCCCCGCCCCTCCCTCACCTTCCTTTTCACTCCCCTCCCTCCCCCAACGTCCCCTAACTTCCCCCCTTCCTTCGTAACTCACCCCTCCCTCCCCCAACGCCTTCTACTCCCCCCCTTCCCTTCCTTCCTCTTTCCCGTTCCTCCCAGCTCCCCCTCCCTCCCTTCCTCTCCTCCGCCCCTACCAGCACCCCCCCCCCCTTCCTTCGTAACTAACCCCGTCCTATCCCAACTCCCCCCTTCCCTTCCTCTCTCTCCTCCCCCTCTACCTTCCTCTCCCCTCCCCTCCAAACTCTCCCCCATCCCATCCCATTCCATCCCAACTCCATCCAACCTTCCTCACCCCGTCCATCCCCTCCCCTACCCAATTCACTCCCCTTCCTTCGCAACTCACCCCCATCTCTCCCCGTCCCTCCCCACCCTTCCTCTTCCCGCCCCTCCCATTCCAATTCACCCTTATCTCTTCCCCTTTCCTCTCCCACCTTTCCCAAATCCCTCCCCTCCCCTACCAACTTCCCCCCTTTTTATTCCGCCCCTCCCTTCCCAATTCACCCCCATCTCTTCCCCGTTCATCCCCTACCAACTCACCCCATCCCCTTCCCTCCCCTCCCATATCATCCCCTTCCCCTCCCCTCGTATCTCCCCTCTTCCCCTCCCCTCCCACCATCCAGTACTGTCCTAGACCCCTTCCCCCCCACCCCACCCCTCACCTTTAGTTCATATTTACTAGGCATAAATTATCTATGCTATAAATACATATACATATACAGTATTTCTAACTTTAGCTACTGACACGCACTATATTCATCCTGTGGTTTCACGTTTTTTTTTTTTTTCATAGACTATCAAATGGTTCGATTATAATAGTACTACATTGATTTTGCATACATTTTCTCTTAGGTGGATGACAAAGAAAATGGATGACTGCCCACGATGATTTTACTTGTCACCGTAACAACAAGAAGGTTTTTGAAAGAAAGACTTAAATATTCTTATAAACATATTTTTATTATACAAGTTATGAATAATAACATATTATTAATTTTACAATATAATTTCATTGCTGATACAAGGTAAAAATATTTAAAATCGAATGGTACGTGGGGTCATGGAGAATAAACTAGTTATTTCCATGCAGTGAACGAAAGAAAATGAAATATACATGACACAGAATGAAACTTACACGAATCAATTGCATTCCAACTTCCAGAAACCATAATTTCCGATAGATTGTGAATGTGAAATGAATTAGAGACGGTGACGGCATATAAATCGGGCGAATTAGATGAAACTATAATTATGTTTGGTAAATCATGTTGTGTGATAGGACACGAAATACTCACACAATTATTGACCTTCACACTAGTAAGTAAGAGCAGCAGCAGCGTTCACCGTTCATGGCCCCTCCCACCCTCTACTCAACCAACGTTCCAGATTTTACCGTTGAGAATGTTTGATGTGATATTAGTAATCTCTCTCATGCAACTTTATGCCAAAAAAACATGTAGCCAGGACAAAGTTTACGAGCATACGAGTTACGTTGTACATTTAGCTGCCTCGTAGGGCGGCTGTCACTACCGCTGGGGCGTAATATTGTATAGGAAATGTTGGGAGGAGTGAAATTCGCCAATGGACTCTTTTGTTGTGGGGGTTTAACTTCACCACAGCAGCCAGCCACCCAGCGTGCGTCTCAGTTGTACCCCTGTTGGTCTCTCAAGGTTGTGCCGCTACTCAGGAAAAATGCACAGTGAATTATTAGGCAGGTTTGAGAGTGTGTGTGTGTACTACTGTGTATAGGCTCGCCATATGTCATTCTAATATGCCCATTACTATAACTTAGCATCAGTGGTTCCCTGCTGCCGAAGCATACCGAAGAAAAACAAGAAGGTGTACGTATAGTAGGTAGAGAAAGTCGGAGAGAATAGTACGCTGGGTGACAGGACTGCTGAAGTGAGTGAGTTGTGTAAATAATATAACAACAGCAGCAGCAGCAGGTGATTATGATGTTGCTCGCCCAAGCCTGTTACAGTCGAACATTCTTGTGTATATTTCGAATGGGTAGATAACGCTAAACAAACATGTACACTACGTCCAGGCCTTCATTCCAGTGACGTGTACGTACAGGTGGAGAACAAAGTAACTGAACACTATTGTGCCACTGGCGGCTTCTGGTAACAACGCCAAGAGTAAACACGTTAGTAATAGACAAAATTGAAGAATTACTTCAAAGCGGTAACTGATAGGTCCTATTGGGATACGTCAAGCTGTGAACCAACTTCAACTTATAAATATTTTTTCTCACGGATGTTTCCTCTTGTTACTCTTGAGATGTTGCCAGAAGCCGCTAACTGTGTTCAGATACTTTATTGCCAGTATTGTACACTCGTGATACGTAATCCCTGACCAGAGACGAACGACAGGCACCACACATATGCCTACCCTGCATTCAATCTCTGCCTCCATGGGTGTTCTGGGTGGGGAAATCAGTAATACCAGGCGATTCGAAGCCTTCTGCTCCTCACCCTGGTCAGAAATTATGTATCACGAGTGTACGTTGTGATGAAGTTGTTGTTGTGGTTTATAGAATGAGCAACACGAAGAACCAGTGGATCATACTATTATAAAGACAATTAAGATGTCGACGAATGTGATGGAAGAACTGGAGATGAAGGAGCCTACTCCCAGCCTTGCCCCAAGTCAGTACGAAGTAAGGGTCCACACTTTCATTTGTGGTTCAGTGTTGTATTACAGACGTGAAAGAGTAAATGTTGGGTTGGTTGTTTTTATTCTGCAGTAGGAACTTATTGCAGTCATACAGTTAAGGCCCATACAATTTCTATCACTTTCCTTTCTGTCACTGTGCACGCATTGAAGAATATATGAATCAGTTATAACTGTATTTGGGCATAATATATCTATCTATCTATCTATCTATATATATATATATATATATATATATATATATATATATATATATATATATATATATATATATATATATATATATATATATATATATATATATATATATATATATATATATATATATATATATATATATATATATATATATATATCCTGTATACCAATATATTGTCACGCTTCATAATATGTCAGGAATTTGGGGTTTTACTCGTCCGTCGAATTTGGGGTTGAATTTGAAGAGGGGTAGCCTATGTGGTGAAATTAATATATCCTAATAACAATTCAGTATATATATATATAATGTCTTTTGAACTAGTAACTTATATATATATATATTTGATATGAACGTGTGGTTGTATCCAGCCTATTAGGAAAAAGCTGGACAAACAAATTACCCTTGACATGGAGGCATATGTACTGTACTGTACATTCCCTCATAAGGATAAGAAAACCCAATCCTACTACGGCAAAAAATAATAACCATTAGATTGTGTTTCATACATCACGAGTTCTTGCAACATTAATATAAAGAAACCTTGTTGGGCTCAAGAGAATCGAAGAGACAACATTTCCTAGTATGTTTCATGAGTTATTTCCTAACACTCCTCTTCCTGTCCATGATCCATCCCCTTTGTGTGTGTGTGTGTGTCTAGTAGTCCTAACTGAATATTGCGAAAGAAGCTAAAAAAAATTATATATGCTAGCCTATTTGACCGAACTGAATCGAATTGTTCTCTTACAATCTCATGGGAAGCTCGGCTGGTGTCACGTGGTAGCCTAATATTAGCCTACCTCCTCTTATGTATTTAATTCCAACAGTCAGTATGACGGTAAAGAACCTCAACTATTATGAAATACTGTTAATTACTACACAGAATATACTCATGAGGTTATTTCAAAGTAATACCAGTACCTCTTATTGGTGTTAAGAGTACAGTCACAATCAAATATCCACCGACACTCCTGACATCTTAAGTAAATATCTTCGTAATAAAGAACAACTCATGTATGATTTTGGAGCACCACATAATTACGGTCATTTTAACTCATTTAGGCTAGATGTTACCGTAGTGGTTAGATAGAGTACAGCAGGTTAGTGAGAGTTTGGGCTCCTTCAGAAACTCAAGAGAATGAAACTATAGGGTGGTTAATTAAAATAGGAAGGACACCCAGCTGGAACAAAGGCGACTGGATAGATGAATGACTTTAGTGCTTTAGGAAAGATGTTTTGAGCGCCATGCAAGGAGAACAAGCTCGTGCAGCGCTCATTACCTTGAAATGGTATCCAGCGCATTGCAGGCAACATCATGCATTAACCTTGAGTCAAGTATTATGATTGTGAGTTGCAGAATAAAATATACATCCCAGTTTTATTAAGATTTGTCTCCCCATATTAGTCAAATTAGCAACATTATTACAGCAAATGTGTGTTGTTCGTATTCACCTTTATTTTACTATGTTTTTACTCTCCTTGTTATATTTGATGACAGGGCGAATTGCAGTTGTTTTAAAACATTATTGCATGCTTGGGCCAATTTTTTTTCCTGGAATTTCCGAACACACACACACACACACACACACACGATGAAATTATAAGAGTTAAAATTACACACACACACACACACACACACACGAGTTGAAATTACACTTGTTGCAGTTTCCAGTGAGGTGATGTTGTAGACTGGGTTTTAGTGGAAGTTGTGACTGTATTTGAGGTGTTGTTGTAAATTGGGTTTTAGAGGAGGTTAATTGCGACTGTATTTGAAACATTGTGAAAGGAGAAAAATATCACCCTTATCTCTCCTTCCCTCCCTCCTTCATCTATCTCAAAACTTTCCCTCCTTCCCTTCCATCTCCTTTCCTTCCGTCCGATGCCTTTTCTCTCTCGTTGTCATTGGTGAAAATTAATATTGTCTAATATACCGACAGTTTTGCACGGGTGCCATATTTACGATTTTCTGGAGTATCAGCTTAATCAAGATAATATAGCGTATCTACCTATATTTACCTTGAGCTGAATAATGATTGTGTATCGCCGTAACAAAAATTTAGCAAAATATGTTGTTGAAGTTAGGCTAGATGTAGGCTAGGCTAGATGGCAACATTTAGTATTATTGTTGGCCAAATTATATGCTTTTGCCGCTTGAATTACAGTACAGTTCTATTGTTGGTAGATAATATGCACAAATATCAGCCTCGATAGGAGCCATTGTTACCACACTCCTGTAGATAAATAGACGTTTCCCATTTCCTGCTGTTCATTTGGATGTTTTATAGTTAATTAGTCCATTCCCTCTCATCCACACGACACGTCCAGTCTGACCAAACCGTAGATAGCAAACAAATAAATTATTAGATTAGACTTACGACCACAAGATGAATAAAGCCTTTTTAGATTATAATTTTAATGTACAGCCACAATCAAATAGGTCCTAACCACCGGAACTTTCCTTCCATTGTGCAAATAAGTCAGTATCAAAGCTAAATATTATCATACAACTATTATATGCACCTTATGTCAACTCAACTCCCTCAATTGTTATTATGAGGTGGCGCAAAATCATGTATGTGTTGTTTTTTATTGACCAAGATATTTACTACGAAGGGAGAAAAAGTGGCGGTGGATATAATATGATTGTGGCTGTAGCCTACAGTCGGCCTCAGAAATTCGTACACAGCATTGGTTACAAGTGCTCTTTATTCTGCACATACTGTATGCATTGTTCTGCTGACTGATTCAAGTAGTAACCAAATAACATTACTAGAAAAACAAACATTGGTGTCAGGAAATTAATGTACTGTACTCAATTTTTTACTTGCTACGAATTAATCCTTGATGTCACTGGGTACGTGTATACGAATTCCTGAGGCCGACTGTGCATACCAACCCGTGTCATTGATCATTACCGTATATTATATTTTGCTCGGTTCTTTCATTATTAATTGTTAAGGGAAGAGAGATTCTTTGGTTGGTAAATGATAATAAGTCGCTGTGATTCCTCCAAACTATGCCACGAAACAGCAGATCCCTTAATTATTAGGAGGAATCAGCAGCCTTCTAATTTACTAACAAGATAATTATTCTCCCTTTGTAGCACCTTATTATTTAAAGCTTCACATTTGCTTCATAGGCTACTACAGTACCTATATTGTAACTTGCTGGATCCCGGCCTTTGCCTACGTGTCATGTGTCACTGAGTCGTACGTAGCTGGAACCGGATCTATTATTTTTAGGTGACTGTAATTTCCTTTCCTGAAGATCCTGCAGCCATGCAGCCTTGACTTGGGGGAAACGCAGCATGTGGCCAATTTATGTTTTATCTGTTTATTTATTTATTTATTATTATCATTAATATTTTTATTCTTACGTGCGGGACAGTACTCAACAAAGATTAATTTAAAGGAAAACATATGGTAATTATTGTATAATAAATTATAACCATAGGAGTGGGTGTGGCATTTAGTGGCATTTGCAGGAGTGATGCTGTAACACAAGATATCACCAGTAGGCCTATTTATAGATTACAGAGGAGTTTTTCCTTATTCCTGGAACGAAAAGAACAAGTAAGATTATTAGCGATAAATCAACCGTTACCTTGGGTTGTCATTTAGCGATTATATATTTATTTACCTACGGTATGTGTGAATTATTACGTTTCAGTATGAAAGTACTATAATATTATAATGCTTAAAGAAGCTTCAACAAATCAAGTACATTTTGTACATTTGGTCTATAATAGTAATCGCTGACTCCACTTTACAATACACGACCAAGGCTATAAACCTCTCACTTAACCTTCATACCTTAATTCCCCAGCAGTTCAGTACCAGGTACCTTTCCCTCACAAGTCATTATTTATTATACAGTATAGCCTACATAACCCCTCCATTTTACGTAGGCAGTATTGGCTGTTAGTCATCACACCACGTGACCAAAGGAAAAGCTGACCTGGTTTGGGATTGTTGCAGAAGGGTGTAATTGTAATGTACAGTTGCCAAAAAAGGTACTGCGACAAATCTGGATAGAACTTTAACCCTAGTAATATCCACAACTATTTGTATGGACTATAAGCATGTATAACAGAAGGAAATATACATATCCTTCTGTTATACATACTTATAATCCCTACAAACGACTATGGACATTAATATATTTAATGTTGTATCAATAGTTGTAGCAGTACCGGTACCTGATTTGGCAACTGTACAATACGTCGTGTTATGCTTTGCAAAGTGAATGTTATTTTGTCCAAGGTTTAAAGGTTTAAAGAATTCTTTAAACTTTGATTTTGTCCTGTTGATGACGGAATAATGAGATGATTGAGATCGATACAACTTGAAAATAATCTCCCAAAATAGTGATGTTAGTATTTGGCCAATATCAAGATCTGTAACTTAATATGTTGGCAACAAATTTGTTACACTGGATAAGCCTAACATATTGGCATCCATTGGTGTGATGTCACTTAATTGTAACCATCCGTACACTTGCACACCCTTGACCTACAGTAGGCTGCATGTCTGTGACCTTTAACCTAATCCCCAGACAATATATAAATAAAACAGTATTGTATCACCGTGGTGTGTCATTCAGTAAATATTATTATATAGGGTGGAGAAACTACCTTGCAGTACCCCTCCCCTCTTACTCCCCCACCCCTCCACCCTTTACTGGCCTTACTCCCCCACCCCTCCACCCTTTACTGGCCTTACTCCCCCACCCCTCCACCCTTTACTGGCCTTACTCCCCCACCCATCCACCCTTTACTGGCCTTACTCCCCCACCCCTCCACCCTTTACTGGCCTTACTCCTCCACTCCTTAACGTGCCTTACTCCCCTCCCCCCTTTAACTTGCCTTACTCCCCTACCCCTTCCCCCTACTCCCCCGGATGACCCAGTAACATTTGCCGTGGTATTGGGGAGGGGGGAGGGGAGAGGATCGAGGTTAGGCTGAAAGTTTTTAAAAGGTTTTGCGTGTTTCTCATTACCATTTTCATCTCCATCTCCTCTACATAACATACATACATACATAACACATCCACCTATCATCTTTAATTAACAGTATTTTTTCAGAATAATTCATGACGAGCTAATTAAGAGGGTGGTATTATTTTTACTTATGAATATATATTATTAATTAACATAATATAATATACTACTTGACTTAATTGTATGTTGTATAGTACTTATATAATTTTGTTTTCCATTACAGAGCCCCCTGTACACAAAGAAATGGAGACTAGTTTTGGCAGTATTGGTGAGTATTGTTCATTTTTATTGTGGTTTTATTATTGTTCATTCTGTATTTTATTACATGCTTTTGAATGTGGGTGAACTGATTGACTTTGCACATGGCTATAAAAAAAAATAGTTGGCAGCATAGGTTCGATTGCTTCATTTCCACCTGCGTATGTATTCGCTAAGTAAAGTGATGTTGTAATACAAATTTAATGCAGAGATGACAGATATAGTTATATAATATTATAGGTAAATGAGTCCTTCAAATAGTACCACGAAACACCACCAATATGGAAGGAGCTTGTTTCGTGGCATAGACAGGAGGAATCAGCAGAAGCCTCCAATTCTCATACATAATCACAGGGTCTTTAAATGCAACAATAAAGGATGGTGGAAGTCTAGGAACAGTGTTTTAATTGCCCCCATTCCGTGAAGCGATATTTTTATATTTTAATCTAGTGGCTGCGACCCCCTCTACCCCCAGACAAGAACATTAATAACACATCTCTGGATCCTATTATTCCTCTATTTCGATATTAAAGTAGTTCCCGAGTTGACTGGATGAGGATCAAACTTTTAACTAGTATTTACCGGACCTACTGGGGGTCAACTCATGCTTTAGCTAGGTTTGTCAGTCTGGTACGACATTACTAGGTGTGTGTGTGTGTACCAGATACATATTGTGTATACTGTACTGTAGTTTATTCCTATTTATTTTATTTTTCTTATACTGTATAATGAATGAAGTTGACTTGTGCCACCCTCTATTACAGCTTGGTGTGACATTACTCGGTGTGTGTGTACTTGGCTTCTATGTCAGTGTACAGGCTCGGGGCGTTGCAACCCAAGCCAGCGTGGAATCCGACAACTTCACCATCCCGTTGTTACCAATATCACGCAATGACAAGTGGCGCAAGAATTCACCCTCATGTCAAGATCTTGTGAACCATACATGTCCCGCGGGTGAGTTGTTTTTTTTTTTTAATTAAATTTCTTGTAGGGATTTGGATTGCTGTGGGATTGTTTCATAGACTATGTTTCTCTCCTATCCCACAGATTACCATATCCACCCACTGATTGTTGTTCATTACTGAAATATTAAAGTGTGGTCTCTCGCTCTCCCATCCCACAGATTACCGTATCCACCCGCTGATTGTTGTTGGAATTGATGGTGTTCGTCCTGATATGCTCAATACAGTCGTCACACCTGCTCTCTCAATGCTGGCTCAATGTGGCGTCACCACTTCTTCACTTGTTCCTACTTATCCCACCAACACATTTCCTAATATGTATACCATTGCAACAGTAAGTAAAGAAATTAGTGTTGTAATGTACAATCTCAGCCTGGAGTAAGTATCCACCCACTCCCAGCCAACCCCGACATGTGACACCATCGCAGCCAGGGGTACAAGGGGTGAAGCAGGACAAGACTTATCAACCTGAGTTGAATCAGCTAAAAACTGTCTTCCCTCCACCTTCTCGTCGCTGTCACTGATTCAATTTAGGTTATTGGGTCTTGCCCTGCTTCACCCCTTATATCCACGGTAGAGATGGTGCCACAAGTTGGGGTTGGCAGGGAGTGGGTGGATACTTACTACAGGCTGAGACTGTAAATAACATTCATCTGTAGACATATTGTACTGTTATGGGGAGAATAATACTAACTGAACTTAATTTACTAACTGAGCTTTCGATCCTTAGTCTTATTATCACCTTTAATATAAGTTTGTATTTTACCATAGGGCCTGTATGCAGAAAGCCATGGGATCATTGGCAGCAAGATGTATGACCCAACAACCAAGCAGACATTCGACTATTGGAAAAACAGTGGCCGAGGTCCAGAGTGGTGGCAGGGAGAACCCATCTGGAACACTGTTAGCAAGCAGGTGAAGTGAAGAAGGAGGAAATATAAGAGAGTACAAGATATGGATGGATGGATTGCTTGTGAGGTTTTTATACAACAGTAGTGTGTAGTAACTTTGAAGAATTGTAAAAATGTAAACAGGTACTAGAATGATTTGTTAGACTCTGAGGAAAATTATGAAAGTGCAAGAGATGAATGGATTGCTTGAGTTTTATATACAGTAATGTGCAGTAACTTTAAGGAAATGTAAAAATGTAGCCTATACAATCCTAGAATAATTTGTTAAACTCTGAGGAAAAACAAGAGAATGCAAGAAATGAATGTATTACTTATGTGGTTTTTATATACTGTACAGTAATGTACATAAACTTTAGATGAAATGTAAAAATGTATACAGTACTAGAATGATTTGTTAAACTCTGAGAATATTGAATTTTATTGCCAGGGTAAGAAATCGGCTGCATATTCATGGCCTGGGTCTGATGTAAACATTGAGGACCGCTACCCAACACACTGGAGGTCATCCCGAGACAGTAACACCACCATGGAGGAACGCATCAACCAGGTTCGATTGTGGTGTACTGTACTGGTTGACACTTACAATTACACACACAAACTCCCAGTACATTCACAGTTCAAACTTTCACTGTATTGAAGCAATTACATGGAAGGAAAGGAATGGAGACCAGGCTGATGGTGAGTGAGGCAACTGCCTTTCATACTGGGAAGAGGAGGGGAATTAAAATATAATTATGCACATCATCCACATGTATGCTAAGTTTTGCTGATGTATACTGAATCTCCTTGAGAAGGTATGGACTGGTTTTCACATATGCACTATGTTGATAATATAATTCCATCTTGACAAGACCTCTTTATTATTCACAATTTCATTACACATATATACTTCATACCAGTGTTTATGGGAGTAGTACAGTGTTGGTAAATCTGGAGTAATTGATTCATCCTCACAACTATTCCAAGCAAGAGGCCATAGTTATTTTTTGTTAATCTGGTATAATTCTATTTCCTGGCATACTTTGGAGAGTCAAGGTACTCCAGTGTACCAAAAGTATACTATGCTATCCCCTTCACAATAGTTTACAGTATGTCAATGTGGCTTGTATTTCAGGTGGTGGAGTGGGTGGCAAAGCCTGAGGTGGAGCGGCCACACTTGATCATGGTTTATCTTGAACAACCCATGGCAGCTTTCAGTGAGTTTGGCCTTGACTCTGACCAGGTGGGTGGGAGATGACAGATATGGAACAGTACAATAGTGGTATGGTAGGAGGTGGTAAGGGTACAGTTGTTGTTATGGTAGTTCCCAAGACTGTCTGGCCAAGCAGTCCCCAGTCAGGTTGATGGAAGCTGCACAGATGCTTGGGCACTCAAGAGGAAGTCAGGGAGATGGGTACAGTAATACAGTATAATGTAGTGGTAGGTGTTGGCAAAGGTGGTTCAGTAATTGCAGTGGTAGGTGATAATGATAGATAATATAGTGGTAGGTGGTGGTAGGGGTAGAATAAGGGTAGATAATGTAGAGGTAGTGCAGTTTTGTGTTGTGATAGATGGTAAGTTAAAGAAGGTGTTAGTCTTTGAAATATTTGGGATGAGAGTGATGCATTAATGTTGTGTTTTTACCTTAAGGTGTGAACCATAATCCAGACTCCACCAAGGACAGATGAAGGGTTGTTGACTCATGTTATCAACTTATCATATATGTAGAATGACATGCAATGTTTGTTTTGTGCAGTACAGTGCTGGTATGTACAATTAGTATGCACTTAATAAAATATTATACTCATAGACAGAATCAGCCTTATGGGGAAAGTAAACTGCAAATAGAATGTTTCAATATAATTTTATATATATAATAAACTCAAATACTGAACAATATTGAGTATGTAATGATATTGATAATACAATATTCATAATCTTTGTATTCCAGATTCCTGGAATTTGTTATTACCTTCATGCAATTATATAATTATAACCAGTTAAAAATGAATTGCAATTTTCATATTTAGTTTAATAATTTGTCTTTAAATTCTCACCAGGCAAAGGAAACCTTGGCAGAAGTAGATGGTATGTTGGACCTGCTTATGTCCAGTCTGAAGGACCTTGATCTGGCTGGCTGTGTCAACATACTAATAGTGTCTGACCACGGTGCCACCCCGGCTAACTGCTCCTCATCCTTTTACTTGGAGACTTTCTTGAATAACATTGATGAACAGGCACATGTCTACACCGGTGCTGTTGGAAGGCTGAGAACCATCCCTGGAGGCACAGGTATGTACAGTAAATAGCTGTTATTTATGTCTGAGATACAGTACAGTACAGTAGTACAAACTTGAACCTCTCAGGTGTACCTAAACCTGTTTGTTTTTTTCTGCATGAAAAAATGTGTCTTTACATTTACTATTCTGAGTATTTTACTGTATGTTTGAGTTTTTTTTATAAATTTTTAATTTTTTTGTTTTTTACAGTTACCGAGGAAGAAATTCTTGATCGGCTGAGGTGCAAAAACTCCAAAGTGCGAGCTTTGCCTAAAAGTCTACTTCCACGAAGGTCTGTGTAGATTTTTTTTTTTTTATAACTCATAAATATTTCAGTGCTAAGCCTCCAGTGAGTTGGGCCATTTTTTGGTACAGTTTATGGGGAGATTCTCTTGTTGGCAAATTGAAAGGATACAGATTCTTCCTAACTACAGTATGCCAGAAACATATGCCCTCAATGGTATACTGTACTAATAGAAGACCTGATTCTTAGCATAGTTTGAAGGAATCAAGAGACCTTCCAACTTACCAACAAAAGAATTTTCCCTTAAAGGAATCTACTTTATATCCTTCAGCAGTTTATATCCACAATATCTTACTTAGACATCCTTAATCCTCAGGTACCATTATGCACACAACAGCAGAATTGAGGGTGTTTTACTGGACACTCGACCTGATACTCGGGTAGTGACATACACCCAACACTACTGTAGTAAAGCAGAACATGGCTTCAACAACCTTCATCCAGATATGCAGGTATTATTGACAGTTTGAGTTAAGAAGGAGAATACATAGACATGGTTCTCATACTCATGGTCAATATCCACAGTCGACATCAGGAAAATGTTAGATGTTATATTGACAGTCTGAGTTTAGGGGGTGTTGGGAGTAGGGGACAGGCTTGGGGGGTGCGGTGGGAATAGGGGATCAGGCTTGGGGTGTGTAGAAAGCCTGTCCACCTATTCCCACACACCCCTAATACCCCCAAAGCTTGTCCCCCCATTCCAACACCCTCCAAGCCTGTCCCATACTACCGCACCCCCCTAAACCCCCCCAGGGCTGTCCCCCTAATTTTGACATTATTAACTAATTTTTATATTTTTTCCCTAGGCTTTGAAGTGTTAAATGTCTAGGAAGATGTCAGATGTTATATTATTATGTAATGATTAACCTTATCTGTACAGTATTTCTTCTGCAGGCTTTGTTTGTGGGATTTGGGCCTGACCTGAAAATGAACTATACAACAGACAGGTTCCGGAATGTAGAATTATACAACTTGATGGCTCGACTGGTGGGAGTCAAACCTGCAAAGAACAACGGTAAGTGGTGGTGTAAGGAGATAACATTATGAGCCATATAGAATATTATCCGTAGTGCTGGCGATGGCATGTTATCAATACAATAGCTGTGTTGTTTGTATATGGAGCCATCGTCAAAACCACAGGCATTTTTGCATATGGCCCTATGTCTAATTGGTGACTTCTGATTCCTCTAAGTATTGTGGCACAAAATAGATTTCTGTACTGTACTTATATTAAGGGGAAAGTACTGTATAGTGTTGGTAAATCTGGAGCAACTGGTTCCTCCAAACTATTCCATGCAACAGAGCACCATTATTTTTGTTCATCCGGTCCTGTTTCCTGGCATACTTTGGAGGAATCATGGCACTCCAATGTAACAAAAATGAATTACCCCCTTAAGACATTTATTAAGTGCTGTGGTGCAATTTGAAGGAAATATCTTGTGACGTCCTTCTCAAAGGAGATTTTTTATTAGGTACCGGTACAAAATTAAGTTCTGCCTCATATTCTCCCTATCACAGGCACTTTGGGCAGTCTAGACCATCTGCTACGCCTACCCCTGCCAACCCAGCCCATTACTTCTGACACTTTGTTGCCCGAGGTTGTCCTTCCTCCAGTTTTAAGGAGGCAGAGACAAAGTGGAAATGAAGAGAAAATAGAGGAAGAAAATTGTTTGTGCTTTACACCTAAACCTGTAGAGCCAGAGATACCAGAAGAAACAGAGGTTGTGGAGCCAGTGGTGAGTGTCTTCAATTATAAAGTATGTAAGAATTAATCATTATTTCTTACTAGGAATTTAGAGATAGGTTGTATTTTTATTACTGTGTTGATATTTCCAATGAATATCATCTTGTGGTAGTGGACTGCAATTAAGGGGAGATTCTCTTGTCGGTGAATTGGATGGTCTCTGATTCCTCCAAATTATGCCAAGAAGAAGCAGATCCCTTGTTAGTACCATTGAGGGATAAATCAGGGGTTTTCTAATTCACCAACAAGAGAATCTCCCTCTAAATTTGAAACAGGTACTAAATACAATTATTTATTTTTTTCCTTATAGCAAGCACCAAGTTTTGAGGATGTTGATGGTGACAACAGTAGTGACAGTAACAGCACAGACATTGGTACCAGCATTACCGACAGTGAACTTGACAACACTGACAACAGCACCATAATAATTGATGATGATGACGACTTTGGTGACAACAACACAACATCTACCAACACCACCACAACGACTACTACCACCACCACCACCACCACTACAACTACTACCACCACCACCACCACAACAACGACCACCACCACTACCCCGCCACCCACCACTACCAGTGAGAGGACCCCAGAAGAGCTCTCCCATCTGTTGAACACCCACGCACCCTGGAGTAGCATAGGACTCGTGCCCCAGCCAGGCATTCAAGGCAATCTCAGTGTCCTGCTTCACTCCAGTTTTGTCCTTGGTTAGTGTCGTGGATTATACAGGTTTTCTTATAGTGTCATGGAATTATATTTATTATTTGTGTTGAAGTGAATGGATTACTGTACTGTATAAATATTGTACGTACATTGTAGTTACTGTGTGTGGTTAGTGGTATGGATTATCCTATGTTTTTTCTGACTTTCTAGATAATATTCCATGTGTTCACTAAATGTTTCCCAAAGAAGTACTGTAATAGCAAAATTTGTCAGTAGAGACTCCTCCAGAGATGGTGTTTATTCTATAGATTGTGAATATGTAAAAGTATCACAATATAATTATCAGAAAATATTTTTTTATTTTCACAGGACTACACGACACACTGAATCTTGGAGTGTGGGCAAGCTTCATTCTGACCAATGAAACTATTGCTCTCACTGAAAGGGAAAGACCACAGCTGCCTGAGGGTATAGACATCAAGCCAGAGGTGAGAACACAAATATAGGTTGTCTCCAGCATTTTCTATGATGATGTTGATAATGTACAGTATATTGAGGCAATGGATTTCTTCAAACTGTATAAAGCAGAAAGACTAAACTTAAGTACTACTGTAGTATATTTTTTATTGATATTATATAATGTGGAGAAATTTAAATCCTTTAATGATAATGCTTAATGGTAATACTTGTAGTAAGTAATTTTTTAATAGAATGTAATTAGAATTAGATGAAAATTTAAATTACTGTACCACCACAAATGCAAAACCTTGAGCTTTTAGACGAGACCAAAATGAGCTTCATCTGACATAATTATAGTCTGCCCAAGGTCATGGTGTGAAAGTGTGACAGTAGAGGTAAAAGCAGCCTGAGGAGGGGTGGGTTGAGGAAAGGTATTGAGTGAGGGAGCAGGTGTGGGTAGCATGTATTATGTGAACAGGCGAGGCCCAGACTCTGAACACCTTTCGAGTTAGTCTTGATACACAAGGCATCAAAATCCAATACAGGTTATTGAATTGTATACACATCTAAGTTTATTTTCATCAATATTTTTCTATGTTAACTTTTTTTCTGTAGGATGTGCGTGTAAAGGAGGACGAGAAATGGGATGGGTGTTGGGAAGCAGACCCCAGACTGGAACGGTCTGAGGAGGACCAGT
The DNA here is from genome assembly GCA_034508575.1 of Petrolisthes manimaculis. NCBI lineage: Eukaryota > Metazoa > Arthropoda > Malacostraca > Decapoda > Porcellanidae > Petrolisthes > Petrolisthes manimaculis. Next base: position 22,564 of record JAWZYT010002119.1, on the reverse strand, counting down.
GTCACAGAATGCTCACTAAGGAAGCATTTGCAGCACAGGATATATCATTGACACAGCTCTTCCCTGAGGGTATGTTTTCCTGAAGCCTAAGAAATCACCCAGGGATCCCTTAGAAGAAAAAAGGAAATAGGTTTTTGATGATGGTTGGTATACAGTAATTATATATATTGTACTAAATTGAGTATAAATTATTCCTGCAGAGTTTGAGACCAAGGAAATGTTAAGGTTGGAAGGACGACTCCTCTCCAACATTGCCAGTGTACGTGCTGGGTACAAGGCTGGGGCAAGGCGAGCCATGGTCACTGCATTACGGAGTTGGGTAGCAGACGAAGAAGATAAAGGTGCAGCCATCAATGTTGTCACTGGACCTGTCTTTGATTATGATCTGGACGGTCACCAAGACGACATTTCTCACACACTGTTAGTACATTGTTTCAGACATCTATTTATGTGTAATGTTTAACCTTCATTGATTAATTTACCCTTTCAATTCCATTACAGTATCTTGTAATGTTAAATGCTGGCAAACAAGTGTTGATTTTATTGTATTTATTTGAGATTAAAACTAATGTATGTCAGCCTGTCCCTGTATAGTTGGTATGAAACCAGACTTGCAACTACTGTACTGTACTGTATCAAGTGTCTGAACTCCTGAAGTCTGTAAACAGTTTGTTTACAGTTAATGAGATACAAGATAATACCCTCATTTGGTTCTTGAAATGATTGTTTCTAGGAACAGTGTGAAGCCTTTGGTACCGAGTGACTACTTCTTTGTGGTCAGTCAGTGTGATGATGTTGGCCAGGCTGGCTGTTCTTCAAGATCTCCTAAGAAAGTGCTGGCATTTGTCTTTCCAAACACAGACTTTGAAGACAACTGTCTTATGGTGAGGCTTTTCAACTATTCACTGGTAGTTTATTAATTATTTACTGATCTATACTCCTTGAATAATATTTTTGGCACTAGGGATTTTTTTATATATACTGTACATGTATACTGTATATAATTCCACCTACAAAATTTTAAAATCAGATTTAAAACAAAATCTTAAAATATTACAGGACATGCACTGTATTTGAAATTCTAGATGCTTGCCAACAGTTGATATACCGGTATATAATTAAGTTTGCATGGTTAGGTAATTCGGGAGCTGAGAAGTCCTATTTCTTACAGACTGATGAAGAATACCTGCAGTACCACCTAACAACTGTGAAGGATATAGAACTGCTGACTGGACTCCGCTTTTTCCGCACACTCCTCCCTGTAGATTCCCTTCGTCTCTATACCCACCAGCCCCTACACATATGGCCCCTACCTCAGTCCAGTTCCACACATGTCCCGGTACCGGCTAGACTTCAACAACTGAGAAGAGGTGAAGTACAAAGTGGTGTAGGTCTATAGGCCTCAAGAAAAGTTATTATCATTGGTTACCCTAGTGAAACTTTGGACTGTATGCAAGAACGTCCGTGGTGTTGACGATGGTGTGGTACTGCGACAACGGCTCTGTTGATTGTGTATGGAGTCATTGTAGCGGTACCATGCCATCGTATACACCATGAATGTTCTTGAATATGACCCCTTGTATGAAAATTCTGCAGCCTCCAAGAAACTGGCAATAACCAATGGACAGTCCCAGAAGTGTGTCAGTGTTCCTGTGTTGTGATATTGTTTGTGTTGAGTGGAAGCCAGGCACTGGATCATTCATTCAACTACTGGATTTAAAATGTTGAAAGCCATGTTTTTGGAAATGTAAATTAACGTACAGTTTTGCACAATCCATACCGTCAAGGATGTCATTTAAAGTTGAGGACATTAAAACTCATGACTATGATTGGTGGACAGTAGTTATATTGACATAGGTATAACCTATGTAAATTGTTGAGAATGTTGAAAAGTCTGCATTTTTCTGTTACCTTTGTATACAGAGCCATAGAGTTACTCCTTTGAGTTTTACTATGCATGGTTGGGAAGTAAGCTTGTCTTATTGCTTTGTTCCTCTGTAGGTAGTGTAGCTTTAATATTCCTTTGTTATATTTTGTCATGTATATAAAGGAACTAGTGGCCAAAATAACTCTCAAGATAATTGATGAAGTACCTGTATGTTTATAGACAATATTATAGCAACCTGCACATCAGGGTGAAATGTTAAGCAGATGTTATTCAATGAATTACTGTACCATATCATTGCATACTTTTATATGAAATATCTTGCATGCATTTATGTGGTAATGTGATAGTGATACAGCTTCATGTTTTATTATGGCTGGAAGGTACACTTTCAACCACTATGTCTTCATACTGTTCTTCCATCATGTTTAGCTGACATCATGAACCTAAGTCAGAGTACAAATTATGGGATGAACACTGTTAGGTTTCTTGACCATCTTTACATTTGTCTATATGTCTTGAGACAATGTTCCTTTCTTCATGTAATAGTGACTAACGTAGCTCCAGTAGTGAGACTTACCTGTGCAGTAAGCACCTGTGCTTTGTGCTTTCTGTACAAGTATGTTCTGTGATTATAGCTACAATAGGGCAACTTTTCTGTTCATTATTTTGACATATTATTTTCATGTATTATTTACTCTTTACTGGTAAGTCTTGATATGTATATTACTAAGGCACTTGTACATATTAAAGTACTGTACTGTTAATTTGTTAAATGCTATGTACTGTACAGTACTGCAGTAGTAAAGTCTATTATCATTAATGATTCATCAGATGTGCAATTTTATTCAGCAGTACAGTCGTGACACATAATCCTTGACCAGACTTCCCCTTACACCCTGATCAAGGACTATGTGCCGCAACTGTACATAATACTGGACTGTACTAAATTATACCATTAATACTAATTGTTATTTCAAGCTGCTCAACTAATGAAAGTGAACTAGGATAGAGAAAGTGCCACATAGTCTGTATGTGGTAATAAACCTTGTTAATATTCCATGATGACAATTTTGTATGGGAGGGATGAATAGAACAGACCAGCATGTTGGGTTAAATTATCTAATATTTGTAACTGCAAGTTCATTCAATCTTTAGAGAGACTGGTATGTATCTGAATAAGAAATAAAGGACAAGGCTTGTATGTCATGTTTTCTCTCCACTTGAAAAACTGTGTATTGTAGAGTTGTTTATAATTAAGTACAGTCCAACATATACCAGATTTTGCAGTGATTTTTCCTTTTACTGGGGCTTTAAGTTGTACATTTAACAGTCGCAAGTGATCAGTAAAATTCTTTATCAAAATGTATATATTGGTGTACACATTGTTCAACCAAACTCTCGTAAAATATTACTTGACGGTGGCCTACTGATTGACAAGAAAATTCAGGTAGAAATTCCAGATGTACCAGTACAGTACTTTTGTAAATATTTGTGCTACTACTGACTGGATTATATGTATGCATTTTATTTTGTAGTTTATGATGGTACACACTGTAATTTGTATGCCTGTACATTGTTTATTGTACTTCATACAAGCTCAATTGAACTGAATCTAATATTATACGAATTATGGTAATCTAAGCACACTTCCAGTCCTTACATAATGAACTTAAAGCATTTAATTATCATTCCAAATAAAGTTCCAGCCAATGATTGAACCTGGACATTCTTATATTACACTCCACGATGCTAAGCAAAAAGTTATAATTTTATCCAACTGTGATATGGTAGTTTTGAAGAAGTCAGGACAGAACCTTGATGTAGTCATACTCGATGTCTATCCTTCTTAACACTAGCAACATGTAACTCAGAACCCAGTGTAAAGGGATCATATTACCATAACACTAGTTTTTAGAATACCATCAAACTATACATAATATTTCCCTTCCTCCTGAAATGTACAGTATACTGTGATGGTCATTATGCCAGATAATTGACACCCTCATGAAGGATGCATGCAGTTATATGATAGTTTCTCTCTAAGATAAGGCTGTGCATGGAAACATATGCCAATGAAATTAAATTCTATGTTTTCACATATTTATTGGAACACATAATGAAAATGTATGAATAGACTTGGATTAATATAACAGCATATGACAAAATTTAATATACATGAATGGAATAAAATCTGTATTACAGTAATACAATAATAATTTTACATGTTCAGCATCTTATATGACCTACATATACTGATGGAATTTGATTTTTTTATACTTTGGTGTATGTCTAGCAACTTAAAGTACAAGATGAACAAACAATATATGCATGGAATTTGAGTTTATATATTTTATCATGTATTACACTTTACATGACAAATGTGGATGAAAATAAAGTTTATATTGTGATTATGTGTATTAGGTTCTAACATACCAAACAAACAGTGTGGAAGAAGTTTAGAGTCTTTCTTTTAGCATATCAACCAATGTCTTCAGAATTTGGTGATGGATGAATAGAAATAAGAAAGAATGCATTACTCCCAAGCTTGCAGTACCAGTATAGGTAATGTGATATTTTATTGGCAATAATTTGTACTACTAACACTGTGTAGGCTACAGTATTATTAAACTTCTTATTTGAGGAAAAGGCTCTGTCGCTAAATTTGTACTGCGTAAGAATTAGGAATCGAGTGACAAAGAGGACTTTTCCTTAAAAAATAGTTTATTAATATCCCCAAAAGTTTCTCCCGAGCACCCATTTTCTCAGGATGTAGCTTATTCCTCTTGACTTTGTCCTACCACACAGTAGCCTACAGTGTTGAAGTGTACAGTAGGCTACAGTATTATAGACATGCTTTTGTTTGTGTTGCAGTGGTTGATGTATTGAGGTGATATGTAGTTGTTTTTTGTATCCTCCTTGGATGAAAGTAAACAAGCTTGCATTACATACGTATCGACAAATTAATCATCATAGGGTGGTGTATGTACTTTTCTCCCTCTTGCCTTACATCTAATCAATCATAGTAATCCAGTTAACCCAATTAATCCATTCATTCCTTCCCACTTCATCTCTATTTCCACCTTTCAGACTACAAGCAGTACTTCAGGGTTTGATATACTGTCCAGTCGGCGGCAAAAGTGTCGCCTTACTAACCTATTTTCGATGTATAACATAAAGGCTTATAATCGAACAAACACATTCACCATGCAGAAATACAATAACCATGGGGTAAATTAAAAAATCTCAGTGAATTTTTAGTTTACAAGTCTGCGAAGCTTATATTTTCATAATTACTTTTCGACCTGGCTGATTTGGCAACAGAACACTTGGCGCCGGCTGTACAGTCGGCAGCAAAAGTCCTGTCGCCTTACCTGTTTCACCGAGACGAGCAGTGTTCATGGACTCGAGAAATACGCACGTTTTCTACACTTAATAATATCGAGTGTATGAACATCGTATGCCTCGGTGAAGCAAGTGAGGCGACAATACTTTTGCCGCCGACTGTACAGCAGTAGGTCACAATCCACTTCTGTTGGAGTGGGGGGCAACAGGCGAGGGCATTTTCAATTTCTCCTTCATAGTGATTGTTCTGCTGGTGTAGCCTATACTGTATATCCGTGACTGTTATATCTCACGACTATATCTGCAAAAGAGAGAAAGGGAACCCCGTAATAAGATTAGAAAACATCTGCAAACCTTAATTTAATTAATATATTAACTTCTGGGATGTATGTAGCCTACTTGTGTAACTTTGAAGAACAAAAAATAATAGCTGGTGGTTGTAATAGATGTCTAACTACAGTACGAGTATTTTGGGTATTATTACAGAAGTATATCCTACTGGGTTCGTTTCTTGGACCACGCAGTTACCACATCCGGCAAGTCCCGGGAATTTGCCCCGGTCACTTTATGATAGTTTACACCGGTTATATCCCGCCCAGTTAGGTCCCGATAGTCTAATGTGGTCTTGGTTAGGTTAGGTTAGGTCAGGTCAGGTTAGGTCAGATTTATTTCCAAATTATGTTTGTAAAATCTCCGAGAGAAGCACCATAGATGAAAGTGTCTTATAATGGTCCAAAATAGTGGGTAATGATACTAAAATATAGTGAACACAGTACTTCTGTAAATTTACCATATTTTAAAGTTTAATTCTTAAAACTTAACCATATACGTATAACAAAGCAGTGATTTCCAATCCTACATGAACTCACATGCAAATACTGTTAAGCAAAACTGTTTATGCATCCATTGTGCCCTTAATTGATTAAGATAATAATAAAAATAATAATAAATTAATAATACACTAATAACTACGTCATTTACCTTGAATTTTTCAGCCGAACTAAATACGTCTTCCTCACCCATCGCACTTTGCTTACGTACGTAGTCTTTATTTCTTTTATTCGTGTCTTAACTTTCCTGTATCCGTCTTCGTTGGATTGGAAGGTCCTGCTGGCGTTGTAAACTGGAGGTATATAATTTTCCACTGAACCAGCAGCAGTTTATGTAAGTATAGTACTTCTTGTTTGTTGCTTGTGGTTGTGATAATTTTGCTGGTGCCCTAAGGTCAAGGGGGACCGGTAGTACGTACAGTTGCCAGCACTTATAACTGGTACACTCAGCGTTCCCAGTCCTATTATCGTGTACCAGTTATATGTGTGTACGTACGGTGTTTGTAAATCAGGAGTAACCGATTCCTCCAAAGATCCAAACTATAGCAACAGCAGGCCGCCATTATTTTTATATATACCTATGTGGTTTGTCATTCTGCAGGTCCTGGCAGGCTGGCATACATTAATTGGAGGAATCAAGGAGTTTTAATATTCCACTGGAGTGTATTATTAGCATATTAACTCCACGTAAGGTTTGCATGGCTGACGAACAGAGGACACATAATTATCATCAGGAAATTCAGGATGTCAGTCTCCTTCCTTACTCAACGTACGCTACTTAAAGGATAGGCTACCATGAAAGGATAATAGTCTAACCAACACTTTCATTACACTATGCTGGGGGAAAATTGATAAACTTTTCTTAGTTTTCATTTTACGAGCCTGCTGAGTGAAGCTTATCTTTCCATACTAGCTATTAGCACGACTAATTATGATGCCGACTGTACAGCTATTATATGATTGTAGAGTAGGTTTATTGCACTTTTTTGTTTTCCTCTTTAATGCTTATCTTTATTTTATTAAGGCTTATTATTATTATTGCACTGTTAATTAATAAAGACAACTGTATGATTCTTTCCTAGAAGTTACAGTAGCCTAATATACACACATTCAGGTTTTCACGAGGAGGTCTGCCGTAGTCCCTGTTTTAATTGTTTTTGCATTTGATTGCCGCTAAATAGTAATTATGTCTGATTCACGTTTGTTGGTGTGTATTGTCTGTTTTGTAATAAATGTTTCATGGCTTCTTTTTTATTGCATAGATTTTACTATGTTTGCTTGATTTTTTGCTTGTATTATCATGGCTGCTTGATTTTGTTTTGCTTGCATTATCATGGCTGCTTGATTTTGTTTTGCTCGTATCATGTCTGCTTGATTTTGTTTTGCTTGCATTAACATGGCGTATTGATCTTGGCTTCCTTGTATCATGGCTGCTTGATTTTGTTTTGCTTGCATCATGGCTGCTTGATCTTTGCTTGTTTGCATCATGGCTGCTTGATTTTGTTTTGCTTGCATCATCATGACTGCTTGATTTTGTTTTGCTCGTATCATGGCTGCTTGATCTTGACTTGGTCGTATAATGTCTGTTTGATTTTGATTTGCTTGCATCATCATGGCTGCTTGATTTTGTTTTGCTCGTATCATGGCTGCTTGATCTTGACTTGCTCGTATCATGTCTGCTTGCTGTACGGTCAATCCTCCTGCTGATAACGTTGGTCGGCTCTCTCCACTTTGCATCGGGTGCCTCATGATATTTGCCTGCTGGTGCTGTGTATGTGGCTGTTGTATATTCATCACACCTTGGGGTACTGTAGGTTGTGTCACGGTCATTGCTGCCTTTTGTTGTTGTAGTTGTTGTTGTTGTTGTTTTAGTAGTAGTTGTTGTTGTTGTTGTTGTCGTAGTAGTAGTAGTTGTTGTTGTTGTTGTTGTAGTTGTTGTTGTTTGGCCACTTCACTTGGTCCGCCGTATCTGTGTTGTTGGTGATTCTGTTGGTTTGTTGATGGCAATGTTGGTCTCGTGATCGCTTCTTGCATGTTCCCTGCCACTGGTACACTTGGCCTGTTGGGATATCCATATTGCACCTGTCCATTACCACCATTTTGCATCATATGAGGTGGTTGCTGATGTGTGATCGTTGTCCCGTGTCCACTATGTGTATAGGGTGGTATTGACCCGTTCGGCACTGTTGTATGGTTGGGCATTGTATGGGCACCATGACCGTAAGGTGCCCCGTGGACACCCGTATTCCTTGCAACATTACTAGTTGGCGAGAATGTTGGCAATGTAGGCTTAGTTGGCAACGAACTATAGCTTCTGATCACCTCTTCGCTGCTCATGCGTGTCATATAATTCTCCTGGGAACCTACAGGGCGATAGTGCTGTCGACTCGAACAATGACAATTATTGTCAAAACTGTAGCACTCAGGGCGGTGTCCAATCAAAGCACCTCTCAGGAGAGCCTGGTAAGGGATTGGTGGCAATTCTCGATGGCCTGCCATATTTTTGTATTAGTTTATAGTTTCTCTCTTTAAAGATGTCAAGTGTACTTTAACGAACTGTTTTTTTTCTGTGTAAAATGTTCACATATATGTTTATATAACTTCTGTTACTTCACTATATTTTGCCGTATCATTTAGTCCGAACTCTGGCATTAAATTAAATTTTCTATTATCAAAAGTGATGATACTTGCTTATTCTCAAGCACAAGACAAAGAGGGAATCAACCAGCAGCATGCAGCCAGAATGTTAACTGTCACGCTGCTCGGGGTATACTGATAGAGCCTCGCTACATGCACACCCACTACATCAACAAGTCACACATCGACAGATAAAACGTTTCCTTGCTTGTGACGTCAACACAGCAGAGCCCTGAACGAACGAACGTATGATTTACTGAAGTTATCTGAACTAATAATGATTGCCCGTACGTATTGAGTCCTACTAAGGTGTACTCTTCTGTGTTCGTATTACACCAGCAGAAGTGAATGCCCCCCAAGGACAGTCCACAATAAGATCAAAATTTAATGCTGTGATGTCATTCATACTCATCCCACTGACTATAGTCCCTTCCCAATGGATTTAGTTTCTCGCTGATCGACTCGCTCTCTGTTTGTCGCATAATTGTTGGTAAATACTGTATTCATCCTCACTGTATCTTGGTATATGGCTTGATATTATTATTATTATTATTATTTGCTGTATCGAATTACATATTGGTGTGGTTGTGGTGGTCCCGCCTGTCTCAGTTAAGATTTGTAGTTGAATAATAAAAAAAAACATATAATCTCCCTTGACTTCATACGTACGATGATCGTAATTTACAGTGAACGAAGAATAATTTACGAGGGAGAGAGAGAGAGAGAGAGAATAGTTTTTTTTTCCTACCATCATTATTACGTCCTATTGCGACATCACCTCTAGGAAGGTATTGCACCACCATTCTAAGTACAGTATGGCCTTTTTCCTGCTGTATAGCCTACACTGTATATCAGTTAGCTTACTACATAAATGGACTCTCGATTACTTATGGTTCGAAGTCACTGGCAAAAGTATAATCTAATCTAATAAAGCATTATAATCCTAAAGGGGAGAGTAGGCCTACATTTTTGGTACATTGGGAAGCCTTAATTCCTCCACAGTATGCCAGGAAACTGAACAAATTTAACAATGGTGGCCTGTTACTTGGATTTATCAACACTTAAGGATAAAGGTTAATAAATTGTCTATATACAGTATATGTTTTCGCCTACTAACAAGAGAGAGAGAGAGAGAGAGAGAGAGAGAGAGAGTGTCATAAGTCAATAGAGATGAAGATCGATCATTTATGAGATAATATGAAAGGTATTAGATTTTTTTTAAACTAAGTTTATATACCACATTTTCTCGATCAAAAGTTTTGATATCCCCGTATTTAGAAGATGCTTGTCGATCTGGACTCAATCCAATTCCCCTCTTTCCTGTTTTCCTTTCTTTCGTGCTTTTTGTCCCTCCTCTGTTGTGGTATAAGTTTAGTTCTTTTTGACCCAGCACGTACAGCTAGTCTTAGATCCCTTCCCCAGAATTGAAAAGTTACAATTAAAATGCTGCAAGGGCATACAGCAAAGAAGGCCAGAGCATGCTGACCAATTAATCCCCTTTCATTCATTCATTCATTAAAGATACAAAACAAAACTGGACAGGTTCTCAACGCGTCTTCCTAATTGTTATCACTTTATCAGCACATTCAGTACCACGACAGCATCTATAGACTCTAGGATATATCAAAGCGGACACAATCATATCATCATCAATAATTATAATCTTTCCCTGTAACATGTAAGTGCATGGGTATCTTAAACATTGCACAAAGATATATTATCTGTTTTCCACTGATAAATTTACAATATTATATAACAGCTATGCAATTGCTTTATAGTCTCATTTTCCTTTTCTTTTGTAGTAGTGAGATATGCAGTGACCAGCAAGAATATTTAGAATATTAATTATTATGTAAGGTTACATTGGGATGAAACTATCTTCCCATTATTTTGAGTATACACAGCATGACGGGGAATAATAATAAATAATAATAATGATAGATCATCAAATGGGATTATAGTAGGAAAGATCACCGAAGAGTCGACAGCAGTTTTGTTATGAATGACGTCATGTCCATTCATTTCCCTCCCTCCCACGTTCCAACAATACGACTCCTATGTTAGTCCCTCACCGTTCGTGTATTATAAACCACAAATATACCTCAGTACATATAATAAATCACACATAAATGACAAAACAATACATACAGTCTCACAAAATTGCAGACAGAACAAAATAATATGGGCCAACTTCATTTTTGTTTACGGGTTTTCAGGAGACTGGTGTTTGGCCGCGGGGAATACCAGACCAGCACAACACTGTTTTATATATTTCGTGTCTCTTTAAAATTGAGTGTCAAATAAAACACCCTGCCACCACCACGACGAATGGTCTGAATCCCGAGAAGGAAGGTGAGTGTGTAGAGTGTGTCGAGGGAATAATATAAATGTTAGGAAATACATTAGAAGGGGTTTAAAGATGAGATGAAGTGAGAATGGCAGGAAGGAAGGAAGGAAGGAGGGAGGGAGGAAAATGTAACTAGAGCATTCATCGTTCAAGGCCAGAGAATGGGAACTGCTGGATCTCGTGGAAATATAATATACAAGTGAGTTAATATGAGTGCTCTTAGATGAGATGAAGTGAGAATGAAATGAAGGAAGGAAGGGAGGAAATTTAACTAGAGCATCCATCGTTCAGGGCCAGAGAATGGGAACTGCTGGATCTCGGGAATAATAAAAAAATTGACTTAAATTTTTGGAGTTTCGTAGGGTAAAGTAGAGTTGTATTGTTTGTTTTTTTATTTTATGCAGTTGTGGGTGATGTTATAGGTGTGTGTTTTGGTGTGTGTGAGGAGAATGCAGGGTTGAGTGACTTCCAGTGGTGTTGGTGGTGGTGGGTACAAAATGACATGTCACTTTTGATGCATATAATTGCTGTCTATCATAGTAATTATTAAGGACCAGAGCTCATTGCAGCAGTAGTCAATTGGACCTGTCAAACCTAATCTGCCCCGGGATATACTTATAGTTTGGTGTGCAATGTGCAGAACTCCGAAGCTAAGGAATTATTCCAATTATTTCCTTCCATGTATATAATTCATCATTAAGATTAATAAATTTATTTTTTATTTAATGAAAGAATTACCGTTTTGTAACAGTGTTGCCAGTTAGGTCCCAGTATTTTACCCTGGTCATTTCCTGTACTTTACCATGGTTATTTCCCGGTAGTTTGCCCAGGTTAGGTCCCAGTAGTCTGCTGCAGTCTAGGTTAGGCTAGGTAAGGTCAGACTAATTTCAAAATGCTAGTATAGAAATTATTAATATGCCTTTACAAACATCATTATATTATTTGGTACAGTATATAGCTAGACTATTGCTTTGTAGCATTGTTGCCAGATCCAGCTAGGTCCCAGTATTTTCCCCCAGTCATTTCCCGTTAGTTTAACCATATTAGGTCCCGGTAGTATGTTGCGGTCTAGGTTAGGTTAGCAAGGTCAGGTAAGGTCAGGGCATTTCCGAAGAAAATGCTATAAAAGAAAAGTGTCTTGGAATGGTATAAATTATTGAGTAAGGAAGGTACGGTAAAAACATCGCAATACCAACAGGCAATAGAGTAGATATTTACAAAAAAAATCCTTAATTATTATGATGAGTAATATTTATAGACTGGTTATTCATAAACCAATACCAACACTTACCGGTATGTTTGATACATATTTTGGGAATAGTGTTTACCTTATGTTCCACAGCTGTTTTTTTATATATATTTTTCACTTTAGTTTTTTATTTTTGTAATTTTCTAACAGTGCCGATCATAACCAATTAGTATTAAGGAGATATTGCGTACCGTCATTATTAACAGTCTTGATCCACTCCCAGGATTTCTAACTCCCACAATTAATTTAAACCATCTTAGTTGCGATGTTTTATCTCGTTACCTCAAATAGTTTTCATACGGTACAGTTTATAAGAAGTTTAGTACAGAGCGTGTCTTTACTTGGTTGAAACTGTGTGAATGTGTGTGTGTGTGTGTTAATGCAGAATGGATATTGGGTTATAATTTCTGCACTAAATTCCTGTGATAGAAAACTACAGCACCATGACTTTCCAGTAAATAGGGAAAGAAAGAGGTAATGGTAGAGATGAGGTGACCCCAACGCCCAACACTTCTATTGTCAAAGTAGCCTCATAGCTCCTATCTTTTGATCTTATTATGGTATTATTGAACCAAAAATTGAAGTATGGTAGTAGATGACAATGATGTTAGGATATATGGTACTGCAATATATCAGGAGAATGCCAAAGTAAAAATTAGTTTATCATGTAATATTTAACAAAAGTTTATCCTAAACATTCCCACCATTCCTTAACTGTGAATATGAAGAGTACAGTATTTAATGTGTTTTTTAATGTAGGCCTATTGTAAACTGTAGCAGTAATTTCCGTGTTTATTACATGGAGAGACAATTTCAAAGGAGATGCATATATAAAAATTTTCAAACATATGTTTATATTATATAATAATAGCAAATTTTTCATATTGTTAGCTATGGGAAAATGCAAGGAGTGACGTAGCATTTGTCAGCAGCTGTGCCTTCCTTAACACCTCCAGAATCCTAATTGTTTGAGCCAGAAATTTTATGTACAGTACAGTACCAGTGCCCAACACTCCACCATCAGATGGGCTATACCATTATCATAGATAAATTTCAAAACCAACCATTGGGCGATGAAGAAGAAAATATATTGTGACGGTTTTGGCGGTGGTCTCCGTCTTCGGGTTTGACTAGGAATATGGGCTGCATGTTGTATTTCCATTCTGTATATGAACCTGCCTCAGCCTGGGCCAAAAGACAAAAAGAGTTGATTGATGAGGCTTGAGTAGTAGCAATAAAACTAACCATTGCATATTCTTAAAATTAGCAAACTGAGGGAGTGGCCAGCAGAATGGTCAGAATCATGGCCAAGGAATACATGGTCAAACCACTAACCCCCCCCATATAGGGGATCAATTTCAAGGGGTGGAGCTTTCAGACGAGTGATGTCAAGGCGTCAGTGCGAGCCAATCACTGACCACGGGTCATACCGATGCCCTACGTCACAGAATATCTCACCCCCCCGGAGGGAGGTCTTGGAGCGAAACGGTTTGACCATGTATACCTTGGCCATGGTCAAAATAGTGTGTCATTTGTAAAAAAAAAAAAAAATTGTACCGGGGATTCGAACCTGGGATCTTTCGGTTAAGGCCAAATAACAGCCTTTGGCTTGGGCTGCAGGGGTACTGGGATCGAATCCCCCCAACCCTGCCATTGGTCATTTAAAAAAAAAAAAATTGTCGGCCGAGGACGCTTCACTGATCAAAATGGCGTATTATTTTTTACTCTAGGTCAAACGATGCGGCCGTGCATAGTGGCTAAACACACACACACAGACAGACAGAGTGTTTTATATATATAGATAGATCATAGATAGATGGTATATATATATATTCACAGTTGAGAAATACTTGTATTCTATATTTTTCTGACTATCACCAGACGATTATACAATTCTGGGGGACTCACTGCTGATGGGCAAATATTAATATTAAAATCCAAATTATTTCACCCATAACATTACACACTTCAGATTATGGACATGGACAAATGCCAAGCTATATTATACTAGTAAAAAATGCCCTAAAGATTCCGAGAACTAATTTATTATACAAGCACTTTATGCAACAACAATAACAACAATAACTTTAATGATGGGAATATTGTGGGCACCATTTTGTTGTTGATCTATTTCCATCCAACACCAGGGAGGATATCCGCCTTTATAGAGAGAGAGAGGGGGTGGGGGTGGATAAGTATACGACATGTGATAAGGTAATCGACGGATGAAGTTGACTGTTGTTTGTCTGAACTGATTGTCGCTGTTGCTGTTGTTGTGAGGAGTGAAACGTTTTGTATCATCTCTCTCTCTCTCTCTCAAAAAATAATCTTCCCTTCCTCTCACAGACAAAATCTCTCTCTCTCTCTCTCTCTCTCTCTCTCTCTCTCTCTCTCTCTCTCTCTCTTTCTCTTAAACTGTTGATTGTGTGTGTGTATGTTTGGAGGATACGATGGCTTCCCTCTAATTCATATACATAATCTCCTCGGTGATCCTGCTTAATTAATCAATGACTCCCGTGTAATCGATAAGGGAATAAATATTGATTACCGGTACTGAGTATTATATCAGTCTCTCTCTCAAAAAAAAAAAAAAAAAAAAAAAATCTTCTCTTCCACTCACACAATATATTTTTCTCACAAAAAGTAATCATCCCTTCCTCTCACAGACACACAAATTCTCTCTCTCTCTCTCTCTCAACACCCCCCACGCGGCTGTGACTCACTTCCACACATACCACCTCCGGTGACTTCCCTCGCTTCCCTCGGACGTGTGGCGCCTCGGTCGGTCAGTAACGTCACCAATGTAGAGAACATCCTCAAATATTAACACCACTATCCCAGACAGACAGACGGACCAGTGCCACTAGTCCCATACACGACAACCTCACGTAACAAAAGATATGCTGCATGTGTGGTGATGGTGTTCAGCTGAGGTTCCTAAGTTATAATTGTAGACATGTACTGGACACGTATTGGGCAGCAGGGGTGTACAGTCGGCCTCAGGAATTCGTATACACCACTGTGGGTGACATCAAGGGGCTCGTAAAAAACAACTATATAGAAAATTTAGTACATTAACTTTCTAACACAAAACAATTCTAGTTATAATGAATGTTATTTGGGTAATATTTGAATCAGTCATTACAATATGTGGAGAATAGAGACCTCGTTTAATTAATCCATGCTCTTGTGTAGGAATTTCTGAAGCCAACTGTACATTGTGAAACCTTTACGGATGAAGAGCCACTTATCAATATTGTTAAGAGGGTGCGGGAGTAGGAGGGGGGGGGTTAGGGGGGGTGCGGGAGTAGAGTGTCAGGATTGGGGTGGGGGGTGGGAATAGGGGACAGACAGGCTTTCTACCCACCCCATGCCTGCACACCCCTTATTCCTGCACCCCCCAAACCCCCACCCCCTTCCCCCAAGCCTGTCCCCTACTCCAGCACCCCCTTAACATGTTTTGGAGGGCCTCATATCAGCTGGGTATTTATTACAATGACCACCTCAGTAAAATACAACAGGAAAAACCTACTCTTGTATGAAAAAACACACACACACACACACACCCATATTGTACAGCATGAAAACGTCTCACAGGATGTAATGAAATGTAATAACAATTGTACCAAATAATAGAAAACAAAAATGTTAACATTATGATTTAAATTATTCTAAACTTCAACAAGACCTGGATACTAATTTTGGATTGCGAGTGAACAGTTGGACACATGAATTTGGTGGTACAGCCCAGGTGAAAGATACCATATATCTATCCTACTGTACAACACAAATGTCATAACGTTTCCCCAGATGTCTGTTTATACGAGTACCGGTAGGCTATGTAAAACGAACTTGCTTCTGCTTCAAGTAACACCACCGGTTGCCTCACACGGGTTTTTACCACTTTGTTTTTAGTTACATTAAATAACATTATATACAGTACTATAGAGTTTGAACCTATGAGTCCTATACAGCAGGTCCCTCTTATACTTATACTCGGATACTGAGGTACTATGTATAATTTTTTTTTGTATAGTGTGTGTGTGTGTGTGTGTGTGTGTGTGTGTGTGTGTGTCCTGGTATACCGTAGTTTCTTTAGGGCTCAGTAGTCAGTATAGTTCCTTTTTACACTATATATACTTTTTTTGTATAGTGTGTGTATGTCCTGGTATACCGTATTTATATAGTCTATAGGAGTCAGTAGTTAGTATCGTTCCTTCAGTTTGTTTACCTCCCTCACTGTTAACAAGTCATTATGTACAGTTGCCAAAAAAGGTATTGCGACAAATCTTGATAGAACTTTAACCCTAGTAATATCCACAACTATTTGTAGGGACTATAAGGATATATAACAGAAGGAAATATATATATCCTTCGATCTGTAATGCATACTTATAATCCCTACAAATAACTATGGACATTAATATATTTAATGTTGTATCAATAGTTGTCGCAGTACCTGTTTTGTCAACTGTACGTATTGATGTTGTAACACAATTCGAATGAAGAGATAGATGACAGATATATACTGTACTTCACATGTGGTAAGTTACACATATTATTATATAGGATAGAAACTGGTTAAGAATGCAACTATCATGTTGGTCATATTAGCATTATCAAGTACAGTCGGCAGTATAAGTTTGCATCATTTCAACCTACGTATGTACTACCTATAGTGATGTTGTAATACAATTTTAATGCAGAAATGACTGATATAGTTCTTATATGGTCAAATTACGTATGTTGTTGGAATATAAACTAGTTCAGGATGCACCTATATGGACATAGTAGTAATATTAAATACATGAGATGGATGCGAATTTATGCCGCCGTGTTTACATATATGACTGACTGACTGTCGATGGATTGTGGTAACGCCTCGCCTTACCGTACCGTACCGTACTGTACCGTAGCCAACACTTCCGGAAGTTAACTACACGTATGTTTCTCTTCCGGTTAACGGTGTTGTCACTCTCCATAAAGGAAGGAGGAGGGAAGGGTAAAAAATAGCCTTAAGGGGGTTTAGGGGGGTGCGGGAGTAAGGGGACAGGCTTGGTGGGGAGTTTAGGGGGTCAAAATGTAAGGCGTACTTTAAGGTGGTAATATAATTTTTGGTGCATTGGAGCTCCTTGATTCCTCCAAAGTATGTCAGGAAACAACAGGACCGGAAGAGCAAAAAAAAAAAAAATATATATATATAGGCCTATATATAAATAAAATAATGGTGTTCTGTTGCTTGGAATATGTTTGTGGGAGGATTCAGTTGCTCCAGAATGACCACCACACACAAAAAAACTTCCACCTGATCGAAAAAACCCTAAACCCCCTCCAAGCCTGTCCCCCTATTCCCGCACCCCCCTAAAATGTAAATATACCGTACCGGGAGTGGTGGGTGGTAGTTATTTGGCCGGGAAGTGTTGTGGGTCGGGTTAGTCATTGGTTGGTGTTTGTTATGGTGACGAGGGTGTGATAAGACAACCATTATGTATATACGTATATTATGAAGGTGTGGTGGTGACGTGGCACATACACACATACTCATTCACTCACTCACTCACATACTCACTCACACACACACATACATACATACACATTCTCTCACTCACTCATTCACTCACACACACATTCACATTCACTCACTCACTCACTCATTCTTTCACTCACACATGCACACACTCACTCACACACTCACTCATACTCATTCAGTCACACATTCATTCACTCACTCACTCATTCTTTCACTCACTCACTGGCTCATTCACTCACACACATACACACACTTCCAAGAACTCGGTGTGTAAGTATATATGTGTCTCTTGATATTGGTATGTGTATGATTTTGTGTGTGTGTGTGTGTGTGTTTGCTTCTCTGTTATGTATGTACAGTACAGTCACGAGCACTAATGAGTATCCAGGTGTACTTAGAATACCTATAGAGACAGTAGTTATATATATATACACATAAAGTTCTCAACTGGGATTTATAGGCTATTATTATATAGTTCGTTGGTGAATTGGATTGATCAAGGCTTCAAGTGACTTCAACCAAAGCTGTATACGTATTAGTGTTCATGACTGTACATACGTTCACCTTAGATTCTTAGAAATATGGGTCGTGTTTTAGTTTGTGTTTGTAGTTCAGTTAGTAGTTGGGTATTTGTTGTTTGTTTCTATATATCTGTGTGTATTTGTGACTGCATGGAAGAATGTTGAAATATATATGTATGTCTCAATATATATCTTCGAACCAACCTATATATCTGTATGTCTAAATGAATCATCGTACCAACCCATCTGTGTTTGTCTTCCCCAACAGTGATGGGGCGAGGCGGCGGGTGCTCACGGTTCCGGGAGCAGGTGGCGGGTCTGGGGCGCCTGTGGGAGTCGTGGACGGAGGCGGAGCAGGTGGTGGTGGTGTACTCCCTCCTGCGTCGCCTCCCACCCGTGCCCGCCCGCTTCCTCCTCAACCTCCTCACCCACGCCCACCAAGCTGACCCTTCCCCACACGACCTTGCACACGCTGAAGCTGCTGCCAATGATCCAGGTAAGTGAGAGGGACGTGGCCAGGGAAGGGGGTGTTGTATTGTAAACAGGTGAGAGGGACGTGACCAGGAAAGGGGGTACGTGGCCAGGGAAGGGGGTGTTGTATTGTAGACAGGTGGTGATGACGTGGGCAGAGAAGGAAGTATGTGAGCAGGTAAGGGGGTGTTGTATTATAGAGAAGTGGTGATGACGTGGGCAGAGAAGGGGGTGTTGTAGAGAGGTGGTGATGACGTGGGCAGGGAAGGGAGTGTTGTAGGGACGTGGGCAGAGAAAGGGGTATTGTAGGAGAAGTGGTAATGTGTATAGATGTGGAATGGGAGTATAAATGGAGGAGGGCTGCAGCTATATAGATGGAAATAGATGTTTATGTATCAGGCAGGGATGGAGATTGATTTTAGACGTGGGTGAGTGAGGGGATGATAGATAAATATAATTGTTGGAAAATAATAATAATATGGGTAAAATGTTGATGAATAGGATAGATTTGGGAGAGAGATGCTAAGATGATGATATGTGGGTGGGAACGTATACAGTACATTACGTAATGTCAAGGGTTACGAATAGGAAAAACACAGCCAGTGGTTTTTACATAGAAGTGTGTGTGTGTGTGTGTGAAAAGCATAAATATCCTATTGTATAAATTTTTTGTAAGTCGACACCATGCAGGATGTTGTTGTTATTACATTGACTCAACCACTGTAACGAGGAAAAGATTGGGAAATGGTGTACAGCTGAATACAAAACACTCCTTCCACACACACTCACACGCACACACACACACACGATGCAAACCTCATGAGATGTTTATTGTCGGTGTATGTATAGCTGCTAAAACAAGCAAATTGATAGAAAATGCAAGGCGCTGTATATTATGTCAATTATTTCAAGTATATCATGAGAGAGAGAGGGGGGGGGAGAGAGAGTTAGGCGGGGTTCTCACCAATACGTTTGCAGTCCGTTTGCACGGAGTCCGTTCAGGTTGATGACGTCACGAACACAACGTTCAGACGGGCACAGAGGAGTTGAGCGACGTTTCCCGCCCGTTTCTTCACATCAACAACAAGCGACTATGGCCGAGTTTTTACCGGAGATGGACAAGGATTTACTAAAGGCATAAAATAATAACCAATAAACTAGATACCATATCAGCCTATTAAAAATGCGGATGTTTTCTAGTACTTTTAATTACAACCTATATATATGCATTTACATTACAAATATTATTTAGAATCATGGATGATATCAAATAATTTTTTAATTCAATCATTTTGTTGTAGCTGGTGTTCAACTTTTAATAATTGTGTTTTAATGTAGTGAGCAGCTACAACTGTTGTTTTGGCTGGTAGGCTGCTTGTTTACCCAGCACCAGAGTGCGGTGTTGCCAAGCCTCAAGTTCCAATGTACATTCTTATTAATCGTACATAAATTGACGAACTATACACAAATATATTATGATTATTATTTTATTTACATAAAATCGTATCATTTTGCGAACAAATAACTTTAATTCATATTATTTTCATATGTTGATGAGTCAACAACTTTATAAACGGACACCACCGCCAACGTTGCTACCCAAAAAGATGAATTTAGTTCATCCTCAACGTTGGACGTGGTCCGTTTCCGTGAGGTCGCAACGCGCACTGCATTCCCACTGTTTGGGCACATACACGTACGTTCGTGACGTCATCAACGTGAACGGACTCCGTGCAAACGGATTGCAAACGTATTGGTGAGAACCCCGCCTTACACAGAAACACATACCACAACAGAGAGAGAGAGAGAGAGAGAGAGAGAGAGAGAGAGAGAGAGAGAGAGAGAGAAGCAGGAAAATCCATTGGAATAAATAATACTTTGTGAGTGTCACACTCGTAACAGGAAGGCACTCATTATCACCACACTGACGCGGAGGGGCACACACACACACACACACACACACACACACACACACACATACACACAATATGTACAGTATGTATGAGTTACGCATGTGTGTGTACAATATGTATGTAAGTGCGTGTGTGTATAATATATATATATATATATATATGTGTGTGTGTGTGTGTGTTCGGGTGTATGTGTACAATGCATCATCTGTAAGTGTGTGTGTGTGTCTGTGCGTACAGTATGTATAAAAAGTGTGCGTGCGTGTGTGTATGAAAAAGAGCACACATGTCTCAATAGAAAAAAAAATGTAATGTATATATGTATGTGTGTGATTACTGCCTGGATACAACAACACATGTATGATGCTGCCACATTATTCCCACTCTTATCTCTCTCTCTCTCTCTCTCTCTCTCTCTCTCTCTCTCTCTCTCTCTCTCTCTCTCTCTCTCTTTTCCACGAAATCAACGCCTCTTCTTTCTCGCAACTTTGCTCTCCTCTTCCTTACTGATTTTACCCCTAGATTTCCACCCTATAGTTCCCCCTCCTTCACACTAACCCCCTGCCTCACTACACTTTACCTCCACTACCCTTCCCTTCCCTCCTATTACTACCCCTACTACTCCTCTCTTCCCTCCTTACCCTACTCACCCATCCACTCCCTATACTACCTCCCCTCCTCCCCCATTACACTACCCTCTATTCTCTCCCTCCCCTCCTTCCCTCCCCTATCCTTCCACGACCCACTACCCCACACTCCTCCTTCCCTACACCACCCCTCACTCTCTCGTCCTAACACTACCCCCCCCACACACTCCTCCAACCCCCCCCCCCCCTTCACCTTGAACACCTGTGCCAGACGTTCGTAGTATAGTATTGTATGTGTCTGTCGTGGACACCTGTTGGAGCAAGGGGTCGCATTTATTAACCTTCATCTCTCCTCTCTCTAGTAGTCTATATATACCAGGCATTTCATTGATGGATTATATGTTTAGTTGTAGTTAGTTAGTCAAGGATTATGTTTTGTTTTTCCTCTCTCACTCTCACACACACGATCATAAAGTATCTCTCTCACACACACGATCATTAAGTATCTCTCTCACACACACGATCATAAACTAACATACACACACGATCATAAACTCTCTCTCTCTCTCTCTCTCTCTCTCTCTCTCTCTCTCTCTCTCTCTCTCTCTCTCTCTCTCTCTCTCTCTCTCTCTCTCTCTCTCTCTCTCTCTCTCTCTCTCTCTCTCTCTCTCTCTCTCTCTCTCTCTCTCTCTCTCTCTCTCTCTCTCTCTCTCTCTCTCTCTCTCTCTCTCTTTCTCCTTTCTTGAAGTTAAAAGTTAGCAAGTTGAGTATGAATAGTTAAATAATAGCAGTAGGAGAACTCAACAAGAAATATATAACCTTATTGAAAATGTCTAAAATCGTGTAGGATGAAGGAATGAAAAGGATATATTCTACTGTAGGATGAAAAGGATATGTTATGTGTAATTGATGTGGTCGTGGGGGTGTAGTGTAGGATTCCCTCCCCTCCTCCCTCCTCTCTCCATGCCCCCCTCCCCCTCCTCTCCATACCCCCTCCACCTTACCACCTTCTGGAAACTGACCCCCTCCTACATTCCTAGAATTGGAAACCGCCCTCTGTGTTTCCTGGATACGCTGCTCTCTCTCTTTCTCTCTCTCATTCTCTTTCTCTTTCTCTCTATTTTCTCTATCTCCCTCCCCATTCCTCCCCCCCTCTCTCTCTCTCCCTTCCCCCCTCTCTCTATCTCTCTATCTCTCTCTCATTATCTTTCTCTTTCTCTCTTATTTTCTCTATCTCCTCCCCCCATTCTCC
>JAWZYT010002118.1:102500-122500 GCA_034508575.1 Petrolisthes manimaculis | reverse complement strand
AGTACCTGTCATCAGTTATTATCCTGCCAAAGTTTCATCTCCTTACCTTACACAGGTACACTATATTATGAGTACCTATGAACAAGTTAAGTAAGTTGGAAGACTCCAAGTGGAACTGGTTTTCAGAATTAGGGTGTGTGACACAAGCCTATACATTATGTGATACAATTTGTGCTGTACATTATTATATTTTCTTAATATACCTCAGTACTTGTCATCAATAAGTATCCTACCAAAGTTTCATCTCCTTACCTTACACTATAAAGTACAGGATTTCCCCCCAAAAATGTGCTCACTCCTTGACTGACCATTACTCATATACAAGTATTTTGTTTTTATTTTGGTGTTTATTGACATAGATACAAGTCTAATGAGTTAGAGAAAATAACATAACTAATATATATACACTAAGCCTGTTGCGATGTATAAAGGAAATATAATACTATACAGTACTGTTGCCTATATATGATGCTGCAGTACTGGAAGAATAATTTTATTGTTTTTTTATGTTTTTTTGTGTACAGCCTACAGTACAGTCAGCACTGTACTAAACATGAACAGATCTATATTCTTTAAATTATATATTGTACAGTACAGTACATTGTTCCTACAGTATAAATCTAATGACATTTCATATAGGAGGCCCATTTATGTACAGTACGGTACAGTATTTATATTTTTGTACCCACGTTTTTAAAAATACATTTGTATTTTTGTACCAAGCTTTATTTATAATTTCCTATCTAAACATGAACATATCTTTATCCACTGAAATGCTGAATATTGTTCCTACAGTATAAATCCCATATGAGGCCAACTTAAACATTTTTATTTTTGTACCCATATTCTTTAAACGTCTCTCCCTTTTTTTAACTTTACATTGTATATTCTTGTTTATTTCATTGTAATTATTATTGCAGATGCCAAGGGGATGTTGTGTTCCTGGATGCAAGGCCAATTATAAGACCTTTGAGGTGTCTGCATTCCGATCCCCTTCTGATGAAAGACGACGGCTGCAATGGGTAAAGGCTATCCATAGGGAAGACTTCACACCATCCACTACTTCAGTGGTCTGTGCCAGACATTTTGAAGAGCATTTCATCATTAGGGAAGATAGTATTACACGTCCGGATGGAACTGTAATTACTGCCAAGAGAGGGACACCAGCTCTAGCAAAGGATGCATTCCCAACCATCTTTCCTAACCAGCCGAAGTACTTGTCAAAGGAAGCACCACCTGCTCACACAAACCCACAAGAAAGAAAAGACAAGATGCTTACAAGAGATGAAGTACAATTTCCAGTATGGATGAAAAATGACATGATAAACAGTTTTGAGGAGTTTGGTGATAAATTTGTTGGTAAGCTTTGTAAAGATTGGCTGTTTGTTTCCAGTGATTGTTGTGTGTGTCTTTTAAAACCCAATTGTGATGGCCAGCCAAATATAACTGCATCATTAAAGTGATGAAAGACTTGAAGGTTTTTATCTGGTATGAAAACATTGCATTCAATTTAAAGAAATTTGAGTGGCTTCTTGGATCAGAAATAAGAGTGATCGGTGGACAAAATTTGAAAATTTAATGAGTACGGTAACTTGAGTTCTTACTCTAAATCTGCAGTCAGTGATGTTGACAAAATCCCTCACTGTATTCAAGTTATTAGGGAGGTGTTGGAAACTAAATCAGAAATGGAGAGTGAATTGGAAATTGACAGGAATTTAGAGTGTGGTGTGTTGTGGTTCTGTGGTGAACAGCTAAACATGTTTTGTAAAGAAAAAATGAGATACAGCTGTGAGTTTTTGGTTTTGGCCTATAAAATTTATTTATCATGATACTCACTGTACACAGACCTACGTGACACAAAAGTAATTATTCTCCCTCGTCCTGATTATCTAAGGAAGTTTAATGTAACCAGTGCAAATTCAGTGTTGATAGAAAATTCTCATGAACAGTTTTTGAGAGAAAATTTTCCTAAATTAAAGTGAAGAAAGATTGGTGAATGTCCTGCTTGATGAGATACATGTGGAAAAAAAATCTCGCATATAAAGGTGGTAAGATTTATAGTGCTTCTATAAATTCATATGAACCTACAACAACCATTCAGGCTTTTATTATTTCTTCTTTCTTTTCCAAATGCAGACATGTTACTGCTCTGTATCCAGTAAGCAATCTGACAGCAGACACACTCCTTGAGTTAACACACAAGGTTTTGGCATTCCTACATGACATAGGGTACAAAGTAGTATCATTAATATCTGACAACAACAGGGTAAAAAGAAACATGTTTGAGAAGATGTGTGGAGGTAGTCTTGCTTCCTCCATTTAAAATCCCTATGATTCAGGTGTGCCACTTTTCTTCCTTTTTTATTCAGTTCATCTATTTAAATGTATAAGGAATAATTGGTTGAGTCAGAAAAATCCCATACAGACTTTTGTAGTCCCTTCACCTTCTAACATTCAAATTCATAAGCAAGCAAGCCTTCAGCCATTAAAAGAATTGTATATAAAACAACGTAATAAGTATGTAAAGCTTGCTCCAGGTTTGTCGGAGAAGATCCTTTTCCCTACTAATTTGGAACGACAAAATGTTCAGTATGTTGTACGACTGTTTGATGAAAAAACTGTGGCTGCACTAAAAACTGTGAATAGTTCTGATGTGTCAGGTACTGTTGTTTTCTTGGAACATATAATATCTTGGTGGCATATTGTAAATGTTAAAACTCCATATAAAGGTATCCATTTACGTCAGCAGGAATGTAACCCGATTAGGAATGATTCATCTACTGATCCAAGCCTCAAGTTTCTTAGCAAATTTGGTCTTTGGCTTAAGTCCTGGGAAGAGTTAGAAATGCCTCAATAAGGTAGGGTTGGTAAATTGTCAAGGGAAACATTCTTTGCTCTCAGACACACAACATCAACAATGATAAAGTTGTGTGATTATCTACTAGAACACAATGACTTTCAGTATGTACTACTTGGAAAATTTCAAACAGACAGGTTGGAAGATAGATTTGGACTGTATAGGAGGATGAGTGGTACAAATTATAATGTTGCTGTTGCTCAGGTGATGAATCAGAAATTAAACTAAAAATCATGGATGTTCTCTCCATGGCTTCATCCAAGACAGGTCCCTTACCCCTCAATGATTTATGTAGCTCTAAAGGTGAACCAGACTCAAAATGTAGTTCTGTTGGCCACCTGGAAAAATTCAAGAGAGTTGAGGAATATGTGGAAGAGTAAACACTGTCAAAGGATGATGAAAGTGTGATGATTATTATTGCTGGTTATGTTGCTCACAGTGTTAAAAAAAAGTTGAAATGTTCCGTATGTGTGAGTAGAGTCACTCTGGAGAAGAAACTTGAAGCTGAAATTCCTGACAGTTACCAGTATACAGTATAAAGATCCTTGATTGAGGTGGCCTGAAATGGCCAACAGATTTTACACTTTCTGTATGTACAGTATTTCAACCTACCAAGTATTCCAAGCTCTCATTGGTAAATTTAAGAAAGATTTTGTGCCCTGCAGCTGTCAAAGAAAAGTGCTAGTTCAGTTAGTCTTAAACTTTCTGCGGAGGGATTTTGATGCAAATGAATGTTGCCCCTGCAAAACATCAGTGCAGAACCTAATTTCAATGTGCATAATATGGCCTCTAACTAATATTCTGTTTAATAATTTCACAAAGACATATAACAATACAATAGTCAAAGAAAAAAATATGAAGATAAAACTATAAACACTCCAAAACTGAAGGTATAGATAGACCTATAGTGTGTACTGTACATTCTGACCTGAGCCACAATCATGGTAGTTTTCTTACTTGTTGACTTATATCTGGGAGTCAGAGAATGGAGTACTCGGTACTAGCCTACTAGGTTAGGTATAATTTATTGTAGTACAGTATACTGTATTCTCATTTTAATTGTTTAAAACAGGAATCATTTAAAATCTGAGAACAGAATACATGTTTAGTTCCACTGAAGTGAAAACACTTGTGAATAGCAACAGAAACCTGACCATTTTGTGCTTGATAGTAGTTAAAAATAAAATATATGTTGTACTTCAGTGTGTATTTTTACCCGTTATTATTATTTCACATGGTGTTGAGACTGAATGTTCTGCCCAAGTACACATAATTAACTACATAAATAACATAATTGAAAAGTGATGCTAAGAAAAACCAATAAATAACCAAAAAGTAAGAGGCACTGATAAAATTACGGAAACAATGGTAAGGATCAAATTGCACCAGTCCACCCACGGCTGTGATGTAATCAATCCCACACCCAGGCCTTAAGATCAAGATGGCATTGGTTGAGCCCTACTCCATGTCCATGTTTCAGACACACATGTCAGTGTTGGCAGGATTATACTATTTCTCGGTCCCCTTTTCACTTCCATACTCGCACTTCTACCCTACATAGTCCTCCCCAGTGATATTATGACCTGCCTGACCCTCACTGCTCTCTCCCTGATTTCTCCTTCCATGTTTACACAGAACTGTTCCCAGGTACTTGAATTCCCTCTCCTCCATCCTCTCACCTCCTAATGTTATCTCGCATTCAGTCCCAGTTGGTACAGCCACTCTATAGGGTATAGCAAAGTCAATTACTTATGTTTTGGTCCTCTTAAATACCATCACCTTACTCTTACCAACATTCACCTTCAGTTTTCTTCGCTTACACACAGACTGAAACTCATCCACCACCCTCTGTAACTCCCTTTCACTCTCAGCCAGCAGCACAGTGTCATCCACAAATAAAGCTTGCAACCAAGGACCAATCTATTCCATTCATCCTCAGTTTCGCACCCAGGCCTGCCACTTTTGCCTTCATCTATCTCATGCAACCATCCATAAAGATATTGAACAACCATAGTGGCATGACACACCCTTGCCTCAATCCTAAACTGATATCAAAGTTCTCACTCAAACCACCCTCGACACTCACGCAAGCTTTTGCCTCTCTATAGAAAGCCTCAATCCCATCCAGCAAGTTTTTTTTTTTTTTTTTTTTTTTTATATAATAACAAAGATGAGGACAAAGGCCACAGGCCCGCTTACCGTCCTCATCTACATAGTACAGTGAGAGAGTGGTTCAAAATCATGTCCAATTTCGTTCGAGATGCCCTGACACATTGCGTTTGAAGGTACATAAGTCGTAGTAAGGTGGAAAGATGGATGAAGGTAGAGTGTTCCAGAGTTGACCAGTTGTGTATATGAAAGACTGAGAGTACCGGTTAACTCTTGCATGAGGGAGTTGGACAGAAAAGGGGTGAGAACGAGAGGCTTGACGAGTGTTGCATGTTCTCCTGAGGGGAGGAAGCATACATTGAGAGAGTTCAGAGGAGCAATGTCCAGTGTAATAGCGATAGAAGAGAGAAAGTGATGCAACACTGCGGCGAAGAGAGAGAGGTTGTAGTGAATCAGTAAGAGGAGGAGAGTTGATGAGACGAAAGGCCTTTGATTCCACCTTGTCCAGTAGTGTTGTGAAGGTTGATCCCCCCCACACATGAGAGCCATACTCCATACAGGGGCGGATGAGACCCCTGTACAGAGACAGTAACTGTGTGGGGGTGAAGTATTCACGGAATCTGCGCAGCACACCTAACTTCTTTGAGGCGATTTTAGTAAGAGAGATAATGTGATCTCTCCAGGAGAGATTATGAGAGAAAGAGACTCCAAGAATATTAAGAGAAGAGGAAAGGTCAAGTTGTGTATCGTTAAAGGAGAGGGGATAGACATCAGGAAGATTAGTACGAGTTGAAAGATGAAGGAACTGTGTTTTTGAGGCATTGAAAACAACAAGGTTCTCTCTGCCCCAGTTAGAGATGAGGGAAAGATCAGAAGTCAGGCGTGCTACTGCATCATCACGTGATGTGGAGAGGAGCTGCTGGGATGGACGGTTGTCAAAATGAGTGGAGTAGTGTAGGGTGGAATCATCAGCATAGGAGTGGATAGGGGAAGAGGTACAGTTAAGAAGGTCATTAATGAACAAAAGAAAGAGGGTGGGTGATAGAACAGAACCCTGAGGAACACCACTATTGATAATCTTGGAAGAAGAACAGTGACCGTCTACAACAGCAGCTATAGAACGGTCAGAAAGGAAATCAGAGATAAAGGTGCAGAGAGAGGGATAAAAACCGAATGAGGGCAGTTTGGAGATTAAAGCTTTGTGCCAGACTCTATCAAAAGCTTTGGATATGTCGAGGGCAACTGTAAAAGTTTCGCCAAAGTTCCGAAAGGAGGATGACCATGAATCAGAGAGGAGGGATAGAAGATCGCCAGTAGAACGTCCCTGACGGAAACCATACTGGCGATCTGAAAGAAGGTCATGACAAATAAGGTGCTTATGAATTTTGAGGTTAAGAATAGATTCGAAGACTTTAGATAGACATGAGGTCAAAGCAATAGGGCGATAGTTGGAGGGTTGGGAACGGTCTCCTTTTTTCGGAACAGGTTGGATCAGAGCAAACTTCCAGCAAGAAGGAAAAGTGTTAAATGATAGACATAGACGGAACAGTTTGCCTAGGCAGGGTGTCAGCACGGAAGCACAGTTCTTGAGAACAACAGGAGGAATCCCATCAGGTCCGTACGCCTTCCGAGTGTTAAGGCCAGAGAGGGCAGAAAATACTTCCTTTGAAGATATTCTAATGGCAGGCATAAGTAAGTCAGAGGGGGGTGGAATTGGAGGAACAGAGCCGGAATTGTCCAGTGTAGAGTTAGAGGCAAAGGTTTGAGAGAAGAGTTCAGCTTTATCAGGTGAAGAGATTGCAACATTTCCATCAGGAAGGATGAGGGGAGGGAAAGAGGAAGAAGTAAAGTTACTGGAGAGATTTTTGGCTAGATACCAGAAAGAACGAGACGTAGAGGAGTTGGACAGGTCATTGCACTTGGCACGGATGAAGGATTTTTTGGTTAGTCGGAGAACAGATTTGGCGCGATTCCGGGCAGAGATATACAGAGCGCGAGATTCGTCAGTTTGAAGGCGTCGGTGCCGTCTGAAAGCTACCTCCTTGTTGTGGACAGCAGTAGAACAAGCGTGATTAAACCAAGATTTTCGTGAATTAGTAGGAGGGAAAGAATATGGAATGTATGCCTCCATGCCCGAGATGATCACCTCCGAGATGCGTGCAGCACTCTCTGAGGGACCCCGGCCACGAAAGCAAAAATCACTCCATGGGAAATCTTGAAAGTATTGCCTCAGATCATCCCAGCCAGCAGCGCTGTAGTGCCACAGACGCCGCTTGCTGGGAGGGTCCAAAGGTCTTACAGGAGCGATAGGACAGGATACTGAAATAAGATTGTGATCGGAGGAGCCCAAAGGAGAGAAAAGTTCAACAGAATAAGCAGAAGGATGAGAGGTTAGGAATAAGTCAAGGATATTGGGCTGATCTCCAAGGCGGTCTGGAATACGGGTAGGGTACTGAATTAACTGCTCTAGGTCGTTGAGGATAGAAAAAGTAAAGGCTTGTTCACCAGGTGGATCAGTGAAGGGAGATGAAAGCCAAAGGCGGTGGTGAACGTTGAAATCTCCTAAAATGGAGATTTCTGAGAAAGGAGAATGGGATAGAATGTGTTCCACTTTTGAAGTAAGATAGTCGAAGAATTTTGTATAGTCAGTAGAGTTAGGAGATAGATATACAGCACAGATGTATTTAGTTTGAGAGTAGTAGGTTAGCCGAAGCCAGATAGTTGAGAAATCAGAAGAGTCAAGACCGGGAACACGAGAACAAGTGAGGTCGTTGCGTACGTATACGCAACATCCGCCTTTGGCACGAAACTGAGGATAGAGAAAGTAAGAGGAGACAGAGTAGGGGTTGCTGTTAGTTAATGCTGAGATCTGGGTCTCGGTGAGGAAGAGAAGATGAGGTTTAGCGGAGAAGAGGTGGTGTTCAACAGAGAAGTTAGAGGAAAGACCGCGAATGTTGCAAAAGTTGATAAAGAGTGTGTCAGACAATGGTCCAGGGCATCTCGGGGGGTCGTCAACAAATGGTCCAGACTGAGGGGAGTTTATTGACCCATCCCCAGGGGCCTCCGAGGCTTGGTTTTTAATTGTATTCATATTTATTAATTAATTTTGGGGGATATAATTTGGACAAAGGGTGTGGTGTGTAGCGTGTTTGTATATATTGTGTAAATAGAGAGAGTGATGTCTTTGGGAGTATGTTGGACTACTCTCGGTGTATGTGAGACACGAAAAAGATCAGCAAAGGTGGACAGACAGGTGAAACGGGAGTTCCAACCCTCCCTATCACCAGTCCAGCGTCCACCCTAGGAGTACTGCCCTGTTTGGTTGGTGTCTCCAACCTCCTCCTTCTTCAACATCTTCGATACCCGTTTATATCCCAAATTTAGCCTAAAAACACCGAAAAATCGAGTTTTTTGGGTCTCAGAAGCGATTTGTACTGTGCTAGAAAAATTTCAATTTTCAGGCAAAAAAAATGTTAAAACACGTTTTTTTGGCCCAAAAAGTCGATTTGTGCATGCATCTTCGATACCCGTTTATATCCCAAATTTAGCCTAAAAACACCGAAAAATCGAGTTTTTTGGGTCTCAGAAGCGATTTGTACTGTGCTAGAAAAATTTCAATTTTCAGGCAAAAAAAATGTTAAAACACGTTTTTTTGGCCCAAAAAGTCGATTTGTGCATGCATCTTCGATACCCGTTTATATCCCAAATTTAGCCTAAAAACACCGAAGAATCGAGTTTTTTGGGTCTCAAAAGCGACTTGAACATGTTTACACTGTGCTAGAAAAAATTCAATTTTCAGGCAAAAAAAATGCTAAAACACGTTTTTTTGGCCCAAAAAGTCGATTTGTGCATGCATCTTCGATACCCGTTTATATCCCAAATTTAGCCTAAAAACACCGAAAAATCGAGTTTTTTGGGTTTCAAAAGCGATTTGAACATGTTTACACTGTGCTAGAAAAAAATCAATTTTCAGGCAAAAAAAATGCTGAAACACGTTTTTTTGGCCCAAAAAGTCGATTTGTGCATGCATCTTTGATACCCGTTTATATCCCAAATTTAGCCTAAAAACACCGAAAAATCGGGGTTTTTTGGTCTCAGAAGCGATTTGTACTGTGATAGAAAAATTTTAATTTTCAGGCAAAAAAATGCTAAAACACATTTTTTTTGGCCCAAAAAGTCGATTTGTGCATGCATCTTCGATACCCGTTTATATCCCAAATTTAGCCTAAAAACTCCGAGAAATCGAGTTTTTTGGGTCTCAGAAGCGATTTGTACATGTCTACATTGTTCTAGAAAAATTTCAATTTTCAGGCAAAAAAAATGATAAAACACGTTTTTTTGGCCCAAAAAGTCGATTTGTGCATGCATCTTCGATACCCGTTTATATCCCAAATTTAGCCTAAAAACACCGAAAAATCGAGTTTTTTGGGTCTCAATAGCTATTTGAATATGTTTACACTGTGCTAGAAAAATTTCAATTTTCAGGCAAAAAAAATGCTAAAACACGTTTTTTGGGTCCAAAAAGTCGATTTGTGCATGCATCTTCGATACCCGTTTATATCCCAAATTTAGTCTAAAAACACCGAAAAATCGAGTTTTTTGGGTCTCAGAAGCGATTTGTACATGTCTACACTGTTCTAGAAAAAAATAAATTTTCAGGCAAAAAAAATGCTAAAACACGTTTTTTTGTCCAAAAAAGTCGATTTGTGCATGCATCTTCGATACCCGTTTATATCCCAAATTTAGCCTAAAAACACCGAAAAATCGGGGTTTTTTGGTCTCAGAAGCGATTTGTACTGTGATAGAAAAATTTCAATTTTCAGGCAAAAAAATGCTAAAACACGTTTTTTGGGCCCAAAAAGTCGATTTGTGCATGCATCTTCGATACTCGTTTATATCCCAAATTTAGCCTAAAAACACCGAAAAATCGAGTTTTTTGGGTCTCAGAAGCAATTTGTACTGTGCTAGAAAAATTTCAATTTTCAGGAAAAAAAAATGCTAAAACACATTTTTTTGGCCCAAAAAGTCGAGATGTGCATGCATCTTCGATACCCGTTTATATCCCAAATTTAGCCTAAAAACATCGAAAAATCGAGTTTTTTGGGTCTCAGAAGCGATTTGTACATGTCTACACTGTTCTAGAAAAAAAAATCAATTTTCAGGCAAAAAAAATGCTAAAACACGTTTTTTTGTCCCAAAAAGTCGATTTGTGCATGCATCTTCGATACCCGTTTATATCCCAAATTTAGCCTAAAAACACCGAAAAATCGAGTTTTTTGGGTCTCAGAAGCGATTTGTACTGTTCTAGAAAAAAATCAATTTTCAGGCAAAAAAAATGCTAAAACACGTTTTTTTGGCCCAAAAAGTCGATTTGTGCATGCATCTTCGATACCCGTTTATATCCCAAATTTAGCCTAAAAACACCGAAAAATCGAGTTTTTTGGGTCTCAGAAGCGATTTGTACATGTCTACACTGTTCTAGAAAAAAATCAATTTTCAGGCAAAAAAAATGCTAGAACACGTTTTTTGGGCCCAAAAAGTCGATTTGTGCATGCATCTTCGATACCCGTTTATATCCCAAATTTAGCCTAAAAACACCGAAAAATCGAGTTTTTTGGGTCTCAGAAGCGATTTGTACTGTGCTACAAAAATTTCAATTTTCAGGCAAAAAAAATGCTAAAACACGTTTTTTTGGCCCAAAAAGTCGATTTGTGCATGCATCTTCGATACCCGTTTATATCCCAAATTTAGCCTAAAAACACCGAAAAATCGAGTTTTTTGGGTCTCAAAAGCGATTTGAACATGTTTACACTGTGCTAGAAAAAAATCCATTTTCAGGCAAAAAAAATGCTAAAACACGTTTTTTGGGCCCAAAAAGTCGATTTGTGCATGCATCTTCGATATCCGTTTATATCCCAAATTTAGCTTAAAAACACCGAAAAATCGAGTTTTTTTGGTCTCAAAAGCGATTTGTACTGTGCTAGAAAAATTTCAATTTTCAGGCAAAAAAAATGCTAAAACACGTTTTTTTGGCCCAAAAAGTCGATTTGTGCATGCATCTTCGATACCCGTTTATATCCCAAATTTAGCCTAAAAACACCGAAAAATCGAGTTTTTTGGGTCTCAGAAGCGATTTGTACATGTCTACACTGTTCTAGAAAAAAATCAATTTTCTTGCAAAAAAAATGCTAAAACACGTTTTTTGGGCCCAAAAAGTCGATTTGTGCATGCATCTTCGATACCCATTTATATCCCAAATTTAGCCTAAAAACACCGAAAAATCGAGTTTTTTGGGTCTCAAAAGCGATTTGAACATGTTTACACTGTGCTAGAAAAATTGCAATTTTCAGGCAAAAAAAATGCTAAAACACGTTTTTTGGGCCCAAAAAGTCGATTTGTGCATGCATCTTCGATACCCGTTTATATCCCAAATTTAGCCTAAAAACACCGAAAAATCGAGTTTTTTGGGTCTCAGAAGCGATTTGTACATGTCTACACTGTTCTAGAAAAAAATAAATTTTCAGGCAAAAAAAATGCTAAAACACGTTTTTTTGTCCCAAATAGTCGATTTGTGCATGCATCTTCGATACCCGTTTATATCCCAAATTTAGCCTAAAAACACCGAAAAATCGAGTTTTTTGGGTCTCAGAAACGATTTGTACTGTTCTAGAAAAAAATCAATTTTCAGGCAAGAAAAATGCTAAAACACGTTTTTTTTGTCCAAAAAGTCGATTTGTGCATGCATCTTCGATACCCGTTTATATCCCAAATTTAGCCTAAAAACACCGAAAAATCGAGTTTTTTGGGTCTCAGAAGCGATTTGTACATGTCTACACTGTTCTAGAAAAAAATCAATTTTCTTGCAAAAAAAATGCTAAAACACGTTTTTTTGGCCCAAAAAGTCGATTTGTGCATGCATCTTCGATACCCATTTATATCCCAAATTTAGCCTAAAAACACCGAAAAATCGAGTTTTTTGGATCTCAGAAGCGATTTGTACATGTCTACACTGTTCTAGAGAAAATTCAATTTTCAGGCAAAAAAAATGCTAAAACACGTTTTTTTTGGCCCAAAAAGTCGATTTGTGCATGCATCTTCGATACCCGTTTATATCCCAAATTTAGCCTAAAAACACCGAAAAATCGAGTTTTTTGGGTCTCAGAAGCGATTTGTACTGTGCTAGAAAAATGTCAATTTTCAGGCAAAAAAAATGCTAAAACACGTTTTTTTGGCCCAAAAAGTCGATTTGTGCATGCATCTTCGATACCCGTTTATATCCCAAATTTAGCCTAAAAACACCGAAAAATCGAGTTTTTTGGGTCTCAGAAGCGATTTGTACTGTGCTAAAAAAATTCAATTTTCAGGCAAAAAAAATGCTAAAACACGTTTTTTTGGCCCAAAAAGTCGATTTGTGCATGCATCTTCGATACCCGTTTATATCCCAAATTTAGCCTAAAAACACCGAAAAATCGAGTTTTTTGGGTCTCAGAAGCGATTTGTACTGTGCTTAAAAAATATTCAATTTTCAGGCAAAAAAAATGCTAAAACACGTTTTTTTGGCCCAAAAAGTCGATTTGTGCATGCATCTTCGATACCCGTTTATATCCCAAATTTAGCCTAAAAACACCGAAAACTCGAGTTTTTTGGGTCTCAGAAGCGATTTGTACTGTGTTAGAAAAATTTCAATTTTCAGGCACAAAAAAATGCTAAAAC
Organism: Petrolisthes manimaculis; assembly: GCA_034508575.1. NCBI lineage: Eukaryota > Metazoa > Arthropoda > Malacostraca > Decapoda > Porcellanidae > Petrolisthes > Petrolisthes manimaculis. The sequence continues at coordinate 109,821 of JAWZYT010002118.1, read as the reverse complement.
ACGTTTTTTTGGCCCAAAAAGTAGATTTGTGCATGCATCTTCGATACCCGTTTATATCCCAAATTTAGCCTAAAAACACCGAAAAATCGAGTTTTTTGTGTCTCAGAAGCGATTTGTACATGTCTACACTGTTCTAGAAAAAAATCAATTTTCAGGCAAAAAAAATGCTAAAACACGTTTTTTTGGCCCAAAAAGTCGATTTGTGCATGCATCTTCGATACCAGTTTATATCCCAAATTTAGCCTAAAAACACCGAAAAATCGAGTTTTTTGGGTCTCAGAAGCGATTTGTACATGTCTACACTGTTCTAGAAAAATTTCAATTTTCAGGCAAAAAAAATGCTAAAACACGTTTTTTGGGCCCAAAAAACGTGTTTTAACAGGCAGGCAGGCAGGTAGGGAGGCAGGCAGGTAGGTAGGGAGGCAGGCAGGCAGGCAGGTAGGCAGGCAGGCAGGTAGGCAGGCAGGCAGGTAGGCAGGCAAGCAGGCAGGCAGGCATGAAGGCAGGCAGGCAGGCAGGCAGGCAGACAGGCAGGTAGGGAGGCAGGCAGGCAGGTAGGCAGGCAGGTAGGTAGGCAGGCAGGCAGGAAGGGAGGCTGGCAGGCAGGAAGGGAGGCTGGCAGGGAAATCTGACTTATATAGGGATGAACTGAACCAATTTTCTATCCCGTTTCTACCACTAAAGAAAACGTGTTTACATACACCATCCTATTATATATTAGATATATAGATTATAAATTATTCATTATTATTATTATTATTACTACTATTATTACCTGTATTATTATTATTATTATTATTATTATTATTATTATTATTATTAGTAGTAGTAGTAGTAGTAGTAGTAGTAGTAGTAGTAGTAGTAGTAGTAGTATTGCCAATTCGGGCTCTTATTCTGGCTATACTTACGACTCTCTCTCTCTTTCTCTCTCACACACACATGTAAACAAAGAAACATTTGTAATGAAATGAAATGAAAATAATGCCCTTGAAAACGAATAATGTGTACTAAAAGTGAAATAGTAGTATTAAAAATGATGTAGATTAAAGTGAAGTATAAAGGTGTGCAATATATTAGATGAAAATTGAAAATGACTCGAATGTGTAAATGCAGTGTTGCCATGGTGTTGTAGCCACTTCTAGCCACCTCTAGCCCAAGTGTGCAGGGTAGAAGCAGTGTTACCAATGTTTTGTAGCCCAGTTTTGTAGCCCCAAGGTGAGTTGTGATTGGCTAAAATGGGGGTGTTGGCGATTTTTGCCGAATATATATAAGGTCGTAAGCCGCCGGGGTGGTTGGTGGGGTGGGGGAGGGTAAAACAAGGGCTTGGGGGGGCCATTTTTTGGATTTAGAGGCGAAATAAAAAAATTTTGGGCTTCTTCTCGACAGCCTAACCAAACCAAGCCTTATTTAACCTAACCTCTTCCTATTAGAATTAGTAGTAGTAGTATTAGTAGTAGTAGTAATATTAGTAGTAATAGTAATATTACCTAACCTAACCTAGACCACAGTAGACTACCAGGACCTAACCGGGGCAGACTACCGGGACCTAACCGGGGCAGACTACCGGGACCTAACCTAACATAACACAACCGGGACAGACTACCGGGACCTAACCGGGGCAGACTACCGGGACCTAACCTAACATAACAGGACCGGGACAGACTACCGGGACCTAACCGGGGCAGACTACCGGGACCTAACCTAACATAACAGGACCGGGACAGACTACCGGGACCTAACCGGGGCAGACTACCGGGACCTAACCTAACATAACAGGACCGGGACAGACTACCGGGACCTAACCGGGGCAGACTACCGGGACCTAACCTAACATAACAGGACCGGGGCAGACTACCGGGACCTAACCGGGGCAGACTACCGGGACCTAACCTAACATAACAGGACCGGGACAGACTACCGGGACCTAACCGGGGCAGACTACCGGGACCTAACCTAACATAACAGGACCGGGACAGACTACCGGGACCTAACCGGGGCAGACTACCGGGACCTAACCTAACATAACAGGACCGGGACAGACTACCGGGACCTAACCGGGGCAGACTACCGGGACCTAACCGGGGCAGACTACCGGGACCTAACCTAACATAACAGAACCGGGACAGACTACCGGGACCTAACCGGGGCAGACTACCGGGACCTAACCGGGGCAGACTACCGGGACCTAACCTAACATAACAGGACCGGGACAGACTACCGGGACCTAACCGGGGCAGACTACCGGGACCTAACCTAACATAACAGGACCGGGACAGACTACCGGGACCTAACCGGGGCAGACTACCGGGACCTAACCTAACATAACAGAACCGGGACAGACTACCGGGACCTAACCGGGGCAGACTACCGGGACCTAACCGGGGCAGACTACCGGGACCTAACCTAACATAACAGGATCGGGACAGACTACCGGGACCTAACCGGGGCAGACTACCGGGACCTAACCTAACATAACAGGACCGGGACAGACTACCGGGACCTAACCGGGGCAGACTACCGGGACCTAACCTAACATAACAGAACCGGGACAGACTACCGGGACCTAACCGGGACAGACTACCGGGACCTAACCTAACATAACAGAACCGGGACAGACTACCGGGACCTAACCGGGGCAAACTACCGGGACCTAACCTAACATAGCCTAACCGGGGCAGACTACCGGGACCTAACCTAACATAGCCTAACCGGGGCAGACTACCGGGACCTAACCTAACATAGCCTAACCGGGGCAGACTACCGGGACCTAACCTAACATAGCCTAACCGGGGCAGACTACCGGGACCTAACCTAACATAGCCTAACCGGGGCATACTAACCTAACCTAACCTAACCTAACCTAACCTAACCTAACCTAACCTAACCTAACCTAACCTACCGAGACCTAACCGGGGCAAACTACCGGGACCTAACCTAACATAGCCTAACCGGGGCAGACTACCGGGACCTAACCGGGGCAGACTACCGGGACCTAACCTAACATAACAGAACCGGGACAGACTACCGGGACCTAACCGGGGCAGACTACCGGGACCTAACCGGGGCAGACTACCGGGACCTAACCTAACATAACAGAACCGGGACAGACTACCGGGACCTAACCGGGGCAAACTACCGGGACCTAACCTAACATAGCCTAACCGGGGCAGACTACCGGGACCTAACCTAACATAGCCTAACCGGGGCATACTAACCTAACCTAACCTAACCTAACCTAACCTAACCTAACCTACCGAGACCTAACCGGGGCAAACTACCGGGACCTAACCTAACATAGCCTAACCGGGGCAGACTACCGGGACCTAACCGGGGCAGACTACCGGGACCTAACCTAACATAACAGGACCGGGACAGACTACCGGGACCTAACCGGGGCAGACTACCGGGACCTAACCTAACATAACAGGACCGGGACAGACTACCGGGACCTAACCGGGGCAGACTACCGGGACCTAACCTAACATAACAGGACCGGGACAGACTACCGGGACCTAACCGGGGCAGACTACCGGGACCTAACCTAACATAACAGGACCGGGGCAGACTACCGGGACCTAACCGGGGCAGACTACCGGGACCTAACCTAACATAACAGGACCGGGACAGACTACCGGGACCTAACCGGGGCAGACTACCGGGACCTAACCTAACATAACAGGACCGGGACAGACTACCGGGACCTAACCGGGGCAGACTACCGGGACCTAACCTAACATAACAGGACCGGGACAGACTACCGGGACCTAACCGGGGCAGACTACCGGGACCTAACCGGGGCAGACTACCGGGACCTAACCTAACATAACAGAACCGGGACAGACTACCGGGACCTAACCGGGGCAGACTACCGGGACCTAACCGGGGCAGACTACCGGGACCTAACCTAACATAACAGGACCGGGACAGACTACCGGGACCTAACCGGGGCAGACTACCGGGACCTAACCTAACATAACAGGACCGGGACAGACTACCGGGACCTAACCGGGGCAGACTACCGGGACCTAACCTAACATAACAGAACCGGGACAGACTACCGGGACCTAACCGGGGCAGACTACCGGGACCTAACCGGGGCAGACTACCGGGACCTAACCTAACATAACAGGATCGGGACAGACTACCGGGACCTAACCGGGGCAGACTACCGGGACCTAACCTAACATAACAGGACCGGGACAGACTACCGGGACCTAACCGGGGCAGACTACCGGGACCTAACCTAACATAACAGAACCGGGACAGACTACCGGGACCTAACCGGGACAGACTACCGGGACCTAACCTAACATAACAGAACCGGGACAGACTACCGGGACCTAACCGGGGCAAACTACCGGGACCTAACCTAACATAGCCTAACCGGGGCAGACTACCGGGACCTAACCTAACATAGCCTAACCGGGGCAGACTACCGGGACCTAACCTAACATAGCCTAACCGGGGCAGACTACCGGGACCTAACCTAACATAGCCTAACCGGGGCAGACTACCGGGACCTAACCTAACATAGCCTAACCGGGGCATACTAACCTAACCTAACCTAACCTAACCTAACCTAACCTAACCTAACCTAACCTAACCTAACCTACCGAGACCTAACCGGGGCAAACTACCGGGACCTAACCTAACATAGCCTAACCGGGGCAGACTACCGGGACCTAACCGGGGCAGACTACCGGGACCTAACCTAACATAACAGAACCGGGACAGACTACCGGGACCTAACCGGGGCAGACTACCGGGACCTAACCGGGGCAGACTACCGGGACCTAACCTAACATAACAGAACCGGGACAGACTACCGGGACCTAACCGGGGCAAACTACCGGGACCTAACCTAACATAGCCTAACCGGGGCAGACTACCGGGACCTAACCTAACATAGCCTAACCGGGGCATACTAACCTAACCTAACCTAACCTAACCTAACCTAACCTAACCTACCGAGACCTAACCGGGGCAAACTACCGGGACCTAACCTAACATAGCCTAACCGGGGCAGACTACCGGGACCTAACCGGGGCAGACTACCGGGACCTAACCTAACATAACAGAACCGGGACAGACTACCGGGACCTAACCGGGGCAGACTACCGGGACCTAACCTAACATAACAGAACCGGGACAGACTACCGGGACCTAACCGGGGCAGACTACCGGGACCTAACCTAACATAGCCTAACCGGGGCATACTAACCTAACCTAACCTAACCTAACCTAACCTAACCTAACCTAACCTAACCTAACCTAACCTACCGAGACCTAACCGGGGCAAACTACCGGGACCTAACCTAACATAGCCTAACCGGGGCAGACTACCGGGACCTAACCGGGGCAGACTACCGGGACCTAACCTAACATAACAGAACCGGGACAGACTACCGGGACCTAACCGGGGCAGACTACCGGGACCTAACCGGGGCAGACTACCGGGACCTAACCTAACATAACAGAACCGGGACAGACTACCGGGACCTAACCGGGGCAAACTACCGGGACCTAACCTAACATAGCCTAACCGGGGCAGACTACCGGGACCTAACCTAACATAGCCTAACCGGGGCATACTACCGGGACCTAACCGGGGCAGACTACCGGGACCTAACCTAACATAGCCTAACCGGGGCATACTAACCTAACCTAACCTAACCTAACCTAACCTAACCTAACCTAACCTAACATAACATAACCTAACCCTTAACCTAACCTAACCTAACCTAACCTAACCTAACCCAACCCAACCTAACCTAACCTAACCTAACCTAACCCTTAACCTAACCTAACCTAACCTAACCTAACCCAACCTAACCTAACCTAACCTAACCCTTAACCTAACCTAACCTAACCTAACCTAACCCTTAACCTAACCTAACCTAACCTAATCCCTAACCTGCTGCCCCGCTGCCCCGCCGCCCCGCCCCGCTGCCCCGCCCCACTGCCCTGCCCCACTGCCCCGCCGCCGCCCGGCTGTCACCCCGCTGCCCCGCCGCCCCGCTGCCCTGCCGCCCCGCTGCCCCGCCACCCCGCTGCCCCGCCACCCTGCCCCACTGCCCCGCTGCCCCGACGCCCCGCTGCCCCGCTGTCCAGCCCCGCCGCCCCACTGCCCCGCCCCGCTGCCCCGACGCCCCGCTGCCCCGCCGCCCCGCCCCGCAACTGCCCCACTGCCCCGCCCCGCTGCCCCGCCGCCCCGCTGCCCCGCCCCGCTGCCCCGCATCCCGCTGCCCCGCCGCCCTGCTGCCCTGCCGCCCCGCTACCCCGCCTCGCAACTGCCCCGCATCCCCGCCCCGCCCCGCTGCCCCGCTGCCCCGCCCCGCTGCCCCGATGCCCTGTCGCCCCGCTGCCACGCCGCCACGCTGCCCCGCCCCGCAACTGCCCTGCCGCCCCGCTGCCCCTAACCTAACCTAACCTAACCTAACCCAACCTAACCTAACCTAACCTAACCTAACCTAACCTAACCCAACCTAACCTAACCTAACCTAACCTAACCCTTAACCTAACCTAACCTAACCCAACCTAACCTAACCTAACCCAACCTAACCTAACCCTTAACCTAACCTAACCTAACCTAACCTAACCTAACCCTTAACCTAACCTAACCCAACCTAACCTAACCTAACCTAACCCTTAACCTAACCTAACCTAACCTAACCTAACCCCTAACCTGCTGCCCCGCTGCCCCGCCGCCCCGCCCCGCTGCCCCGCCCCACTGCCCTGCCCCACTGCCCCGCCGCCGCCCGGCTGTCACCCCGCTGCCCCGCCGCCCCGCTGCCCTGCCGCCCCGCTGCCCCGCCACCCCGCTGCCCCGCCACCCTGCCCCACTGCCCCGCTGCCCCGACGCCCCGCTGCCCCGCTGTCCAGCCCCGCCGCCCCACTGCCCTGCCCCGCTGCCCCGACGCCCCGCTGCCCCGCCGCCCCGCCCCGCAACTGCCCCACTGCCCCGCCCCGCTGCCCCGCCCCGCTGCCCCGCTGCCCCGCCCCGCTGCCCCGCATCCCGCTGCCCCGCCGCCCTGCTGCCCTGCCGCCCCGCTGCCCCGACGCCCTGCTGCCCCGCTGTCAAGCCCCGCCGTCCTGCTGCCCCGCCCCGCTGCCCCGCATCCCGCTGCCCCGCTGCCCCGCCGCCCTGCTACCCCGCCTCGCAACTGCCCCGCATCCCCGCCCTGCCCCGCTGCCCCGCCCCGCTGCCCCGATGCCCTGCCGCCCCGCTGCCACGCCGCCCCGCTGCCCCGCCCCGCAACTGCCCTGCCGCCCCGCTGCCCCTAACCTAACCTAGCCTAACCTAACCTAACCTAACCCAACC
>JAWZYT010002118.1:57500-72500 GCA_034508575.1 Petrolisthes manimaculis | reverse complement strand
TTTTTGTGGCAGTTCACCTATTCCATAGTGGTTTTAAGGGGAATGTGTCTTTTGGTCCTTTATAGTCCCATGATTCCTCCAAAGTATAATACCGGTATGTCAGGAAACGGGAACAGGTTAACAATAATAATAGTGTCCTGTTGCTTGGAATAGTTTCAATTATACTGTGGAGCTGCTATAACGAAACAGGAGGATAAGGTATATCTGTTATAATATAGCTGTAGTTTGAAATATGGTGCTGACGTGGGCAAATCTTAAATCCCAGGTTAGGTTAGGTATGGTAACGTAAATACTCTTTCCTCAATACTTTGGTCAAAAATTATTAGAATAATTATGAGTGTCTATGAAAAAGTTAATTAAATTGTAAAAATCCAAGTGGACCTGTTCTTCAGAATTATGGTGTGACACAAGCCTACAAATTATATTACAGTATACATTTTGTGCTGTAGGTTATTATATTTTCTTAATACTGTATCCCTCAGTACCTGTCATCAGTTATTATCCTGCCAAAGTTTCATCTCCTTACCTTACACAGGTACACTATATTATGAGTACCTATGAACAAGTTAAGTAAGTTGGAAGACTCCAAGTGGAACTGGTTTTCAGAATTAGGGTGTGTGACACAAGCCTATACATTATGTGATACAATTTGTGCTGTACATTATTATATTTTCTTAATATACCTCAGTACTTGTCATCAATAAGTATCCTACCAAAGTTTCATCTCCTTACCTTACACTATAAAGTACAGGATTTCCCCCCAAAAATGTGCTCACTCCTTGACTGACCATTACTCATATACAAGTATTTTGTTTTTATTTTGGTGTTTATTGACATAGATACAAGTCTAATGAGTTAGAGAAAATAACATAACTAATATATATACACTAAGCCTGTTGCGATGTATAAAGGAAATATAATACTATACAGTACTGTTGCCTATATATGATGCTGCAGTACTGGAAGAATAATTTTATTGTTTTTTTATGTTTTTTTGTGTACAGCCTACAGTACAGTCAGCACTGTACTAAACATGAACAGATCTATATTCTTTAAATTATATATTGTACAGTACAGTACATTGTTCCTACAGTATAAATCTAATGACATTTCATATAGGAGGCCCATTTATGTACAGTACGGTACAGTATTTATATTTTTGTACCCACGTTTTTAAAAATACATTTGTATTTTTGTACCAAGCTTTATTTATAATTTCCTATCTAAACATGAACATATCTTTATCCACTGAAATGCTGAATATTGTTCCTACAGTATAAATCCCATATGAGGCCAACTTAAACATTTTTATTTTTGTACCCATATTCTTTAAACGTCTCTCCCTTTTTTTAACTTTACATTGTATATTCTTGTTTATTTCATTGTAATTATTATTGCAGATGCCAAGGGGATGTTGTGTTCCTGGATGCAAGGCCAATTATAAGACCTTTGAGGTGTCTGCATTCCGATCCCCTTCTGATGAAAGACGACGGCTGCAATGGGTAAAGGCTATCCATAGGGAAGACTTCACACCATCCACTACTTCAGTGGTCTGTGCCAGACATTTTGAAGAGCATTTCATCATTAGGGAAGATAGTATTACACGTCCGGATGGAACTGTAATTACTGCCAAGAGAGGGACACCAGCTCTAGCAAAGGATGCATTCCCAACCATCTTTCCTAACCAGCCGAAGTACTTGTCAAAGGAAGCACCACCTGCTCACACAAACCCACAAGAAAGAAAAGACAAGATGCTTACAAGAGATGAAGTACAATTTCCAGTATGGATGAAAAATGACATGATAAACAGTTTTGAGGAGTTTGGTGATAAATTTGTTGGTAAGCTTTGTAAAGATTGGCTGTTTGTTTCCAGTGATTGTTGTGTGTGTCTTTTAAAACCCAATTGTGATGGCCAGCCAAATATAACTGCATCATTAAAGTGATGAAAGACTTGAAGGTTTTTATCTGGTATGAAAACATTGCATTCAATTTAAAGAAATTTGAGTGGCTTCTTGGATCAGAAATAAGAGTGATCGGTGGACAAAATTTGAAAATTTAATGAGTACGGTAACTTGAGTTCTTACTCTAAATCTGCAGTCAGTGATGTTGACAAAATCCCTCACTGTATTCAAGTTATTAGGGAGGTGTTGGAAACTAAATCAGAAATGGAGAGTGAATTGGAAATTGACAGGAATTTAGAGTGTGGTGTGTTGTGGTTCTGTGGTGAACAGCTAAACATGTTTTGTAAAGAAAAAATGAGATACAGCTGTGAGTTTTTGGTTTTGGCCTATAAAATTTATTTATCATGATACTCACTGTACACAGACCTACGTGACACAAAAGTAATTATTCTCCCTCGTCCTGATTATCTAAGGAAGTTTAATGTAACCAGTGCAAATTCAGTGTTGATAGAAAATTCTCATGAACAGTTTTTGAGAGAAAATTTTCCTAAATTAAAGTGAAGAAAGATTGGTGAATGTCCTGCTTGATGAGATACATGTGGAAAAAAAATCTCGCATATAAAGGTGGTAAGATTTATAGTGCTTCTATAAATTCATATGAACCTACAACAACCATTCAGGCTTTTATTATTTCTTCTTTCTTTTCCAAATGCAGACATGTTACTGCTCTGTATCCAGTAAGCAATCTGACAGCAGACACACTCCTTGAGTTGACACACAAGGTTTTGGCATTCCTACATGACATAGGGTACAAAGTAGTATCATTAATATCTGACAACAACAGGGTAAAAAGAAACATGTTTGAGAAGATGTGTGGAGGTAGTCTTGCTTCCTCCATTTAAAATCCCTATGATTCAGGTGTGCCACTTTTCTTCCTTTTTTATTCAGTTCATCTATTTAAATGTATAAGGAATAATTGGTTGAGTCAGAAAAATCCCATACAGACTTTTGTAGTCCCTTCACCTTCTAACATTCAAATTCATAAGCAAGCAAGCCTTCAGCCATTAAAAGAATTGTATATAAAACAACGTAATAAGTATGTAAAGCTTGCTCCAGGTTTGTCGGAGAAGATCCTTTTCCCTACTAATTTGGAACGACAAAATGTTCAGTATGTTGTACGACTGTTTGATGAAAAAACTGTGGCTGCACTAAAAACTGTGAATAGTTCTGATGTGTCAGGTACTGTTGTTTTCTTGGAACATATAATATCTTGGTGGCATATTGTAAATGTTAAAACTCCAGATAAAGGTATCCATTTACGTCAGCAGGAATGTAACCCGATTAGGAATGATTCATCTACTGATCCAAGCCTCAAGTTTCTTAGCAAATTTGGTCTTTGGCTTAAGTCCTGGGAAGAGTTAGAAATGCCTCAATAAGGTAGGGTTGGTAAATTGTCAAGGGAAACATTCTTTGCTCTCAGACACACAACATCAACAATGATAAAGTTGTGTGATTATCTACTAGAACACAATGACTTTCAGTATGTACTACTTGGAAAATTTCAAACAGACAGGTTGGAAGATAGATTTGGACTGTATAGGAGGATGAGTGGTACAAATTATAATGTTGCTGTTGCTCAGGTGATGAATCAGAAATTAAACTAAAAATCATGGCTGTTCTCTCCATGGCTTCATCCAAGACAGGTCCCTTACCCCTCAATGATTTATGTAGCTCTAAAGGTGAACCAGACTCAAAATGTAGTTCTGTTGGCCACCTGGAAAAATTCAAGAGAGTTGAGGAATATGTGGAAGAGTAAACACTGTCAAAGGATGATGAAAGTGTGATGATTTTTATTGCTGGTTATGTTGCTCACAGTGTTAAAAAAAAGTTGAAATGTTCCGTATGTGTGAGTAGAGTCACTCTGGAGAAGAAACTTGAAGCTGAAATTCCTGACAGTTACCAGTATACAGTATAAAGATCCTTGATTGAGGTGGCCTGAAATGGCCAACAGATTTTACACTTTCTGTATGTACAGTATTTCAACCTACCAAGTATTCCAAGCTCTCATTGGTAAATTTAAGAAAGATTTTGTGCCCTGCAGCTGTCAAAGAAAAGTGCTAGTTCAGTTAGTCTTAAACTTTCTGTGGAGGGATTTTGATGCAAATGAATGTTGCCCCTGCAAAACATCAGTGCAGAACCTAATTTCAATGTGCATATGGCCTCTAACTAATATTCTGTTTAATAATTTCACAAAGACATATAACAATACAATAGTCAAAGAAAAAAATATGAAGATAAAACTATAAACACTCCAAAACTGAAGGTATAGATAGACCTATAGTGTGTACTGTACATTCTGACCTGAGCCACAATCATGGTAGTTTTCTTACTTGTTGACTTATATCTGGGAGTCAGAGAATGGAGTACTCGGTACTAGCCTACTAGGTTAGGTATAATTTATTGTAGTACAGTATACTGTATTCTCATTTTAATTGTTTAAAACAGGAATCATTTAAAATCTGAGAACAGAATACATGTTTAGTTCCACTGAAGTGAAAACACTTGTGAATAGCAACAGAAACCTGACCATTTTGTGCTTGATAGTAGTTAAAAATAAAATATATGTTGTACTTCAGTGTGTATTTTTACCCGTTATTATTATTTCACATGGTGTTGAGACTGAATGTTCTGCCCAAGTACACATAATTAACTACATAAATAACATAATTGAAAAGTGATGCTAAGAAAAACCAATAAATAACCAAAAAGTAAGAGGCACTGATAAAATTACGGAAACAATGGTAAGGATCAAATTGCACCAGTCCACCCACGGCTGTGATGTAATCAATCCCACACCCAGGCCTTAAGATCAAGATGGCATTGGTTGAGCCCTACTCCATGTCCATGTTTCAGACACACATGTCAGTGTTGGCAGGATTATACTATTTCTCGGTCCCCTTTTCACTTCCATACTCGCACTTCTACCCTACATAGTCCTCCCCAGTGATATTATGACCTGCCTGACCCTCACTGCTCTCTCCCTGATTTCTCCTTCCATGTTTACACAGAACTGTTCCCAGGTACTTGAATTCCCTCTCCTCCATCCTCTCACCTCCTAATGTTATCTCGCATTCAGTCCCAGTTGGTACAGCCACTCTATAGGGTATAGCAAAGTCAATTACTTATGTTTTGGTCCTCTTAAATACCATCACCTTACTCTTACCAACATTCACCTTCAGTTTTCTTCGCTTACACACAGACTGAAACTCATCCACCACCCTCTGTAACTCCCTTTCACTCTCAGCCAGCAGCACAGTGTCATCCACAAATAAAGCTTGCAACCAAGGACCAATCTATTCCATTCATCCTCAGTCTCGCACCCAGGCCTGCCACTTTTGCCTTCATCTATCTCATGCAACCATCCATAAAGATATTGAACAACCATAGTGGCATGACACACCCTTGCCTCAATCCTAAACTGATATCAAAGTTCTCACTCAAACCACCCTCGACACTCACGCAAGCTTTTGCCTCTCTATAGAAAGCCTCAATCCCATCCAGCAAGTTTTTTTTTTTTTTTTTTTTTTTTATATAATAACAAAGATGAGGACAAAGGCCACAGGCCCGCTTACCGTCCTCATCTACATAGTACAGTGAGAGAGTGGTCCAAAATCATGTCCAATTTCGTTCGAGATGCCCTGACACATTGCGTTTGAAGGTACATAAGTCGTAGTAAGGTGGAAAGATGGATGAAGGTAGAGTGTTCCAGAGTTGACCAGTTGTGTATATGAAAGACTGAGAGTACCGGTTAACTCTTGCATGAGGGAGTTGGACAGAAAAGGGGTGAGAACGAGAGGCTTGACGAGTGTTGCATGTTCTCCTGAGGGGAGGAAGCATACATTGAGAGAGTTCAGAAGAGCAATGTCCAGTGTAATAGCGATAGAAGAGAGAAAGTGATGCAACACTGCGGCGAAGAGAGAGAGGTTGTAGTGAATCAGTAAGAGGAGGAGAGTTGATGAGACGAAAGGCCTTTGATTCCACCTTGTCCAGTAGTGTTGTGAAGGTTGATCCCCCCCACACATGAGAGCCATACTCCATACAGGGGCGGATGAGACCCCTGTACAAAGACAGTAACTGTGCGGGGGTGAAGTATTCACGGAATCTGCGCAGCACACCTAACTTCTTTGAGGCGATTTTAGTAAGAGAGATAATGTGATCTCTCCAGGAGAGATTATGAGAGAAAGAGACTCCAAGAATATTAAGAGAAGAGGAAAGGTCAAGTTGTGTATCGTTAAAGGAGAGGGGATAGACATCAGGAAGATTAGTACGAGTTGAAAGATGAAGGAACTGTGTTTTTGAGGCATTGGAAACAACAAGGTTCTCTCTGCCCCAGTTAGAGATGAGGGAAAGATCAGAAGTCAGGCGTGCTACTGCATCATCACGTGATGTGGAGAGGAGCTGCTGGGATGGACGGTTGTCAAAATGAGTGGAGTAGTGTAGGGTGGAATCATCAGCATAGGAGTGGATAGGGGAAGAGGTACAGTTAAGAAGGTCATTAATGAAAAAAAGAAAGAGGGTGGGTGATAGAACAGAACCCTGAGGAACACCACTATTGATAGCCTTGGAAGAAGAACAGTGACCGTCCGTCTACAACAGCAGCTATAGAACGGTCAGAAAGGAAATCAGAGATAAAGGTGCAGAGAGAAGGATAAAAACCGAATGAGGGCAGTTTGGAGATTAAAGCTTTGTGCCAGACTCTATCAAAAGCTTTGGATATGTCGAGGGCAACTGTAAAAGTTTCACCAAAGTTCCGAAAGGAGGATGACCATGAATCAGAGAGGAGGGATAGAAGATCGCCAGTAGATCGTCCCTGACGGAAACCATACTGGCGATCGGAAAGAAGGTCATGACAAATAAGGTGCTTATGAATTTTGAGGTTAAGAATAGATTCGAAGACTTTAGATAGACATGAGGTCAGAGCAATAGGGCGATAGTTGGAGGGTTGGGAACGGTCTCCTTTTTTCGGAACAGGTTGGATCAGAGCAAACTTCCAGCAAGAAGGAAAAGTGTTAAATGATAGACATAGACGGAACAGTTTGCCTAGGCAGGGTGTCAGCACGGAAGCACAGTTCTTGAGAACAACAGGAGGAATCCCATCAGGTCCGTACGCCTTCCGAGTGTTAAGGCCAGAGAGGGCAGAAAATACTTCCTTTGAAGAGATTCTAATGGCAGGCATAAGTAAGTCAGAGGGGGGTGGAGTTGGAGGAACAGAGCCGGAATCGTCCAGTGTAGAGTTAGAGGCAAAGGTTTGAGAGAAGAGTTCAGCTTTATCAGGTGAAGAGATGGCAACATTTCCATCAGGAAGGATGAGGGGAGGGAAAGAGGAAGAAGTAAAGTTACTGGAGAGATTTTTGGCTAGATGCCAGAAAGAACGAGAGGTGGAGGAGTTGGACAGGTCATTGCACTTGGCACGGATGAAGGATTTTTTGGTTAGTCGGAGAACAGATTTGGCGCGATTCCGGGCAGAGATATACAGAGCACGAGATTCGTCAGTTTGAAGGCGTCGGTGCCGTCTGAAAGCTACCTCCTTGTTGTGGACAGCAGTAGAACAAGCGTGATTAAACCAAGATTTTCGTGAATTAGTAAGAGGGAAAGAATATGGAATGTATGCCTCCATGCCCGAGATGATCACCTCCGAGATGCGTGCAGCACTCTCTGAGGGACCCCGGCCACGAAAGCAAAAATCACTCCATGGGAAATCTTCAAAGTACTGCCTCAGATCATCCCAGCCAGCAGCGCTGTAGTGCCACAGACGACGCTTGCTGGGAGGGTCCAAAGGTCTTACAGGAGCGATAGGACAGGATACTGAAATAAGATTGTGATCGGAGGAGCCCAAAGGAGAGAAAAGTTCAACAGAATAAGCAGAAGGATGAGAGGTTAGGAATAAGTCAAGGATATTGGGCTGATCTCCAAGGCGGTCTGGAATACGGGTAGGGTACTGAATTAACTGCTCTAGGTCGTTGAGGATAGAAAAAGTAAAGGCTTGTTCACCAGGTGGATCAGTGAAGGGAGATAAAAGCCAAAGGCGGTGGTGAACGTTGAAATCTCCTAAAATGGAGATTTCTGAGAAAGGAGAATGGGATAGAATGTGTTCCACTTTAGAAGTAAGATAGTCGAAGAATTTTGTATAGTCAGTAGAGTTAGGAGATAGATATACAGCACAGATGTATTTAGTTTGAGAGTAGCAGGTTAGCCGAAGCCAGATAGTTGAAAAATCAGAAGAGTCAAGTTCGGGAACACGAGAACAAGTGAGGTCGTTGCGTACGTATACGCAACATCCGCCTTTGGCACGAAACTGAGGATAGAGAAAGTAAGAGGAGACAGAGTAGGGGTTGCTGTTAGTTAATGCTGAGATCTGGGTCTCGGTGAGGAAGAGAAGATGAGGTTTAGCGGAGAAGAGGTGGTGTTCAACAGAGGAGAAGTTAGAGGAAAGACCGCGAATGTTGCAAAAGTTGATAAAGAGTGTGTCAGACAATGATCCAGGGCATCTCGTGGGGTCGTCAACAAATGGTCCAGACTGAGGGGAGTTTATTGACCCATCCCCAGGGGCCTCCGAGGCTTGGTTTTTAATTGTATTCATATTTATTAATTAATTTTGGGGGATATAATTTGGACAAAGGGTGTGGTGTGTAGCGTGTTTGTATATATTGTGTAAATAGAGAGAGTGATGTCTTTGGGAGTATGTTGGACTACTCTCGGTGTATGTGAGACACGAAAAAGATCAGCAAAGGTGGACAGACAGGTGAAACGGGAGTTCCAACACTCCCTATCACCAGTCCAGCGTCCACCCTAGGAGTACTGCCCTGTTTGGTTGGTGTCTCCAACCTCCTCCTTCTTCAACATCTTCGATACCCGTTTATATCCCAAATTTAGCCTAAAAACACCGAAAAATCGAGTTTTTTGGGTCTCAGAAGCGATTTGTACTGTGCTAGAAAAATTTCAATTTTCAGGCAAAAAAAATGCTAAAACACGTTTTTTTGGCCCAAAAAGTCGATTTGTGCATGCATCTTCGATACCCGTTTATATCCCAAATTTAGCCTAAAAACACCGAAAAATCGAGTTTTTTGGGTCTCAGAAGCGATTTTTATTGTGCTAGAAAAATTTCAATTTTCAGGCAAAAAAAATGCTAAAACACGTTTTTTTGGCCCAAAAAGTCGATTTGTACTGTGCTAGAAAAATTTCAATTTTCAGGCAAAAAAAATGCTAAAACACGTTTTTTTGGCCCAAAAAGTCGATTTGTACTGTGCTAGAAAAATTTCAATTTTCAGGCAAAAAAAATGCAAAAACACTTTTTTTTGGCCCAAAAAGTCGATTTGTACTGTGCTAGAAAAATTTCAATTTTCAGGCAAAAAAAATGCAAAAACACGTTTTTTTGGCCCAAAAAGTCGATTTGTACAGTGCTAGAAAAATTTCAATTTTCAGGCAAAAAAAATGCAAAAACACGTTTTTTTGGCCCAAAAAGTCGATTTGTACTGTGCTAGAAAAATTTCAATTTTCAGGCAAAAAAAATGCTAAAACACGTTTTTTTGGCCCAAAAAGTCGATTTGTACTGTGCTAGAAAAATTTCAATTTTCAGGCAAAAAAAATGCTAAAACACGTTTTTTTGGCCCAAAAAGTCGATTTGTACTGTGCTTGAAAAATTTCAATTTTCAGGCAAAAAAAATGCTAAAACACGTTTTTTTTGGCCCAAAAAGTCGATTTGTACTGTGCTAAAAAAAATTCAATTTTCAGGCAAAAAAAAATGCTAAAACACGTTTTTTTGGCCCAAAAAGTCGATTTGTACTGTGCTAGAAAAATTTCAATTTTCAGGCAAAAAAAATGCTAAAACACGTTTTTTTGGCCCAAAAAGTCGATTTGTGCATGCATCTTCGATACCCGTTTATATCCCAAATTTAGCCTAAAAACACCGAAAAATCGAGTTTTTTGGGTCTCAGAAGCGATTTGTACTGTGCTAGAAAAATTTCAATTATCAGGCAAAAAAAATGCTAAAACACGTTTTTTGGGCCCAAAAAGTCGATTTGTGCATGCATCTTCGATACCCGTTTATATCCCAAATTTAGCCTAAAAACACCGAAAAATCGAGTTTTTTGGGTCTCAGAAGCGATTTGTACTGTGCTAGAAAAATTTCAATTTTCAGGCAAAAAAAATGTTAAAACACGTTTTTTGGGCCCAAAAAACGTGTTTTAACAGGCAGGCAGGCAGGTAGGGAGGCAGGCAGGTAGGTAGGGAGGCAGGCAGGCAGGCAGGTAGGCAGGCAGGCAGGTAGGCAGGCAGGCAGGCAGGTAGGGAGGCAGGCAGGCAGGCAGGCAGGCAGGCAGACAGGCAGGTAGGGAGGCAGGCAGGCAGGTAGGGAGGCAGGCAGGTAGGGAGGCAGGCAGGCAGGCAGGTAGGGAGGCAGGCAGGCAGGTAGGCAGGCAGGCAGGTAGGCAGGCAGGCAGGCAGGTAGGGAGGCAGGCAGGCAGGCAGGCAGACAGGCAGGTAGGGAGGCAGGCAGGCAGGCAGGTAGGGAGGCAGGCAGGTAGGGAGGCAGGCAGGCAGGCAGGCAGGCAGGTAGGTAGGCAGGCAGGCAGGCAGGGAAATCTGACTTATATAGGGATGAACTGAACACATTTTCTATCCCGTTTCTACCACTAAAGAAAACGTGTTTATATACACCATGCTATTATATATTAGATATATAGATTATAAATTATTCATTATTATTATTACCTGTATTATTATTATTATTATTATTATTATTATTATTATTATTATTATTAGTAGTAGTAGTAGTAGTAGTAGTAGTACTAGTAGTAGTAGTAGTAGTATTGCCAATTGAGGCTTTTGTTCTGGCTATACTTACGACTCTCTCTCTCTTTCTCTCTCACACACACATGTAAACAAAGAAACATTTGCAATGAAATGAAATGAAAATAATGCCCTTGAAAACGAATAATGTGTACTAAAAGTGAAATAGTAGTATTAAAAATCGTGTAGATTAAAGTGAAGTATAAAGGTGTGCAATATAGTAGATGAAAATTGAAACTGTCTCGAATGTGTAAATGCAGTGTTGCCAATGTTTTGTAGCCACCACTAGCCACCTATAGCCCAAGTGTGAAGAGTAGAAGCAGTGTTACCAATGTTTTATAGCCCAGTTTTGTAGCCCCAAGGTGAGTTGTGATTGGCTAAAATGGGGGTGTTGGCGATTTTTGCCGAATATATATAAGGTCGTAAGCCGCCGGGGTGGTTGGTGGGGTGGGGGAGGGTAAAACAAGGGATTGGGGGGGCGAAATTTTGGATTTAGAGGCGAAATAAAAAAAAATTTGGGCTTCTTCTCGACAGCCTAACCAAACCAAGCCTTATTTAACCTAAACTCTTCCTATTAGAATTAGTAGTAGTAGTATTAGTAGTAGTAGTAATATTAGTAGTAGTAGTAGTATTACCTAACCTAACCTAGACCACAGTAGACTACCGGGACCTAACCGGGGCAGACTACCGGGACCTAACCGGGGCATACTACCGGGACCTAACCGGGGCAAACTACCGGGACCTAACCTAACATAACACAACCGGGACAGACTACCGGGACCTAACCGGGGCAGACTACCGGGACCTAACCTAACATAACAGGACCGTGACAGACTACCGGGACCTAACCGGGGCAGACTACCGGGACCTAACCTAACATAGCCTAACCGGGGCAGACTACCGGGACCTAACCTAACATAGCCTAACCGGGGCAAACTACCGGGACCTAACCTAACATAACAGAACCGGGACAGACTACCGGGACCTAACCGGGGCAGACTACCGGGACCTAACCTAACATAACAGAACCGGGACAGACTACCGGGACCTAACCGGGGCAGACTACCGGGACCTAACCTAACATAGCCTAACCGGGGCAAACTACCGGGACCTAACCTAACATAGCCTAACCGGGGCAGACTACCGGGACCTAACCTAACATAGCCTAACCGGGGCAGACTACCGGGACCTAACCTAACATAGCCTAACCGGGGCAGACTACCGGGACCTAACCTAACATAACAGAACCGGGACAGACTACCGGGACCTAACCGGGGCAGACTACCGGGACCTAACCTAACATAACAGGACCGGGACAGACTACCGGGACCTAACCGGGGCAAACTACCGGGACCTAACCTAACATAGCCTAACCGGGGCAGACTACCGGGACCTAACCTAACATAGCCTAACCAGGGCATACTACCGGGACCTAACCTAACCTAACCTAACCTACCGAGACCTAACCGGGGCAAACTACCGGGACCTAACCTAACATAACAGGACCGGGACAGACTACCGGGACCTAACCGGGGCAGACTACCGGGACCTAACCTAACATAACAGAACCGGGACAGACTACCGGGACCTAACCGGGGCAGACTACCGGGACCTAACCTAACATAACAGGACCGGGACAGACTACCGGGACCTAACCGGGGCAGACTACCGGGACCTAACCTAACATAGCCTAACCGGGGCAGACTACCGGGACCTAACCTAACCTAACCTAACCTAACCTAACCTAACCTAACCTAACCTAACCCAACCTAACCTAACCTAACCTAACCTAACCTAACCTACCGAGACCTAACCGGGGCAAACTACCGGGACCTAACCTAACATAACAGGACCGGGACAGACTACCGGGACCTAACCGGGGCAGACTACCGGGACCTAACCTAACATAACAGAACCGGGACAGACTACCGGGACCTAACCGGGGCAGACTACCGGGACCTAACCTAACATAACAGAACCGGGACAGACTACCGGGACCTAACCGGGGCAGACTACCGGGACCTAACCTAACATAGCCTAACCGTGGTATACTACCGGGACCTAACCTAACCTAACCTAACCCTTAACCTAACCTAACCTAACCTAACCTAACCTAACCTAACCTAACCTAACCCTTAACCTAACCTAACCTAACCTAACCTAACCTAACCTAACCTAACCTAACCTAACCTAACCTAACCCTTAACCTAACCTAACCTAACCTAACCTAACCTAACCTAACCTAACCTAACCTAACCTAACCCAACCTAACCTAACCTAACCTAACCCTTAACCTAACCTAACCTAACCTAACCTAACCTAACCTAACCTAACCTAACCTAACCTAACCTACCGAGACCTAACCGGGGCAAACTACCGGGACCTAACCTAACATTACAGGACCGGGACAGACTACCGGGACCTAACCGGGGCAGACTACCGGGACCTAACCTAACATAACAGAACCGGGACAGACTACCGGGACCTAACCGGGGCAGACTACCGGGACCTAACCTAACATAACAGAACCGGGACAGACTACCGGGACCTAACCGGGGCAGACTACCGGGACCTAACCTAACATAACAGAACCGGGACAGACTACCGGGACCTAACCGGGGCAGACTACCGGGACCTAACCTAACATAGCCTAACCGTGGTATACTACCGGGACCTAACCTAACCTAACCTAACCTAACCTAACCCTTAACCTAACCTAACCTAACCTAACCTAACCTAACCTAACCCAACCTAACCTAACCTAACCTAACCCTTAACCTAACCTAACCTAACCTAACCTAACCTAACCTAACCCAACCTAACCTAACCTAACCTAACCCTTATCCTAACCTAACCTAACCTAACCCAACCTAACCTAACCTAACCTAACCCTTATCCTAACCTAACCTAACCTAACCCAACCTAACCTAACCTAACCTAACCTAACCTAACCTAACCTAACCTAACCTAACCTAACCTAACCTAACCTAACCCTTAACCTAACCTAACCTAACCTAACCCCTAACCTGCTGCCCCGCTACCCCCGCCGCCCCGCCCCGCTGCCCCCGCCCAACTGCCCTGCCCCACTGCCCCGCCGCCGCCCGGCTGTCACCCCGCTGCCCCGCCGCACCGCTGCCCTGCCGCCCCGCCACCCCGCTGCCCCGCCACCCTGCCCCACTGCCCCGCTGCCCCGACGCCCCGCTGCCCCGCTGTCCAGCCCCGCCGCCCCACTGCCCCGCCCCGCTGCCCCGACGCCCCTATGCCCCGCCGCTCCGCCCCGCAACTGCCCCACTGCCCCGCCCCGCCGCCCCGCTGCCCCGACGCCCCGCTGCCCCGCCCCGCTGCCCCGCCGCCCCGCCCCGCAACTGCCCCACTGCACCGCCCCGCTGCCCCGCTGCCCCGACGCCCCGCCCCCCCGCCCCGCTGCCCCGACGCCCTGCTGCCCCGCTGTCAAGCCCCGCCGCCCCACTGCCCCGCCCCGCTGCCCCGCATCCCGCTGCCCCGCCGCCCTGCTGCCCCGCCGCCCCGCTACCCCGCCTCGCAACTGCCCCGCCTCCCCGCCCCGCTGCCCCACTGCCCCGCCCCGCTGCCCCGATGCCCTGCCGCCCCGCTGCCACGCCGCCCCGCCCCACTGCCCCTAACCTAACCTAACCTAACCTAACCTAACCTAACCTAACCCTTAACCTAACCTAACCTAACCCTTAACCTAACCTAACCTAACCCTTAACCTAACCTAACCTAACCTAACCTAACCCAACCTAACCTAACCTAACCTAACCCAACCTAACCCAACCTAACCTAACCTAACCTAACCTAACCTAACCCTTAACCTAACCTAACCTAACCTAACCTAACCCCTAACCTGCTGCCCCGCCGCCCCGCCCCGCTGCCCCGCCCCACTGACCTGCCCCACTGCCCCGCCGCCGCCCGGCTGTCACCCCGCTGCCCCGCCGCCCCGCTGCCCTGCCGCCCCGCTGCCCCGCTGCCCCGCCACCCTGCCCCACTGCCCCGACGCCCCGCTGCCCCGCCGCCCCGCCCCGCAACTGCCCCACTGCCCCGCCCCGCTGCCCTGCCCCGCTGCCCCGCCGCCCCGCTGCCCCGACGCCCCGCTGCCCCGCCCCGCTGCCCCGACGCCCCGCCACCCCGCCCCGCAACTGCCCCCCTGCCCCGCCCCACTGCCCCGCCCCGCTGCCCCGCTGCCCCGCCACCCCGCCCCGCTGCCCCGATGCCCTGCTGCCCCGCTGTCAAGCCC
>JAWZYT010002118.1:0-37500 GCA_034508575.1 Petrolisthes manimaculis | reverse complement strand
TTATATACCTCTTTATACTCACCATCATTCAATCTTCCACTTGCTACCTCCCTTTCGTTCTCCCCTCTATCCTTCCTTCTATACTCCCACTTTGCCCGGACCCTAGTCCTTGCCAACACCGCATAATGGTCAGAACACTGGAACATGCCTCTTACCACTCTTGCATCCATCACATCTTTTCTCAACCTTTCATCAACAGCTACATAATCAATCAGACTCATCTGCTCACCCCTTTCATCTCTCCTCTTCCATGTGTACCTGTGGATCAGTTTGTGCTCGAAGCAGGTGTTGGCGAGGAACAACCCCACCTCAGCACACAGATCCACCAGGCACTCACCATTCTCATTTATTCCATTCACACCCCACTTGCCTACTACATTTCCTCTTCTCTCATTCCATACTTTCCCATTCATGTCTCCTATCATCACTATCCTCCTCCCACATGCTCCTCTCAGATAACTAATTTCCACCGCACCTATTCTAGACTGTTGAGCCAATGCCATCTCTAAAGAAGGCCTGTGTGTTCGGCAGCGATACAGACATGACGTCACAAACGTGGGTGGCCGCCTGCCGCCACCAGAGGGACAGAGGAACAGTGCACCAACTTGCCAAGGCAGCTGGCACCTCAGTCAGCGTCCATTTTTGCCCTTTTCCAAAGCCAAGGGGTCCCGAATGTGTTTTGCATGTGCTTTTGGGGTTCCTTGTTTGTTTACCCTCCACTGGATTAAATACAATACAAGGTGAGCATTTTATATTTGAGTAGTTGCTGTAATTTAAACAGACAAGCCATAACTGGTAAACTGTTATCCCAGATCCGTATATTTGAATATCTTGGGAGAAACACTTGAGTTATTTTTTGTGGCAGTTCACCTATTCCATAGTGGTTTTAAGGGGAATGTGTCTTTTGGTCCTTTATAGTACCATGATTCCTCCAAAGTATAATACCGGTATGTCAGGAAACGGGAACAGGTTAACAATAATAATAGTGTCCTGTTGCTGGGAATAGTTTCAATTATACTGTGGAGCTGCTATAACGAAACAGGAGGATAAGGTATATCTGTTATAATATAGCTGTAGTATGAAATATGGTGCTGACGTGGGCAAATCTTAAATCCCAGGTTAGGTTAGGTATGGTAACTTAAATACTCTTTCCTCAATACTTTGGTCAAAAATTATTAGAATAATTATGAGTGTCTATGAAAAAGTTAATTAAATTGTAAAAATCCAAGTGGACCTGTTCTTCAGAATTATGGTGTGACACAAGCCTACAAATTATATTACAGTAAACATTTTGTGCTGTAGGTTATTATATTTTCTTAATACTGTATCCCTCGGTATCTGTCAATAGTTATTATCCTGCCAAAGTTTCATCTCCTTACCTTACACAGGTACAGTTGGACACAGGAATTGTGCTACAACCCAGGTGAAATATACTTGTCCCATTTGAGTAACCAGTGTCTATTCTCAGGTAGTTGCTTTTTATTACCATCCTTAACCCCTCCGCGACGGGAAAACTATGGATAGCCATTTTGTCAGCCCGGGGCTAGTCTTACTGTCCCTACTGTGTGGCCGGGCGCTTTTGGCCGATTTTTCCAAAATCGCTCTATTCCACTTACTCTGTACGTCTAAACTACGATACTGAACAACTTAAATTTGGTCTTGTTAGCACCATCAACTCTTCCTCTTTCCAATAAAACCAACCCCAGCTCTCTACGACTCTCCGTTGCCGAGAAAGTAAGTGAGGAATGAAGGGTACTTTTTCGTGTGAGCGCGGCCGTGTTCGCTTAGGTGGCGTGGCTGTGACGACAACTGAACGTGGCCCGCGCGGGTGGCAGTCAGTGTTGTAAGTACGCGTGGCGCACCACAGAATCGAACACGCACGAGAAATCTAATCCACATCCATCCATGTTTACAGACAGTAACACACTGAGTGACGATGGTGATTGGTAGGGATGGTGGTGAAGTATAGCCAAGTGAAAAAAAACCCGCCAAATTGGGCTCGCAAATGCCGACATTGGCAAAAGCGGTGCTTCATCTCGTCCGGTCACCACATGGCACGGGTGTACGACACCACCCGGAGGTTTCCTGGGTCCGTTTATGACCGCGGACCGGACGTTAAGGGTTAATACTGACTTCTGCCCCTGGTGTCTCCTATTTGGCACTAAGGAACTTGATATTGGGAGAAATTGACCATCTTTCACTTGGGCTATTCCTCGAGTTCCTGTGTCCAACTGTACACTATATTATGAGTGCCTATGAACAAGTTAAGTAAGTTGGAAGACTCCAAGTGGAACTGGTTTTCAGAATTAGGGTGTGTGACACAAGCCTATACATTATGTGATACAATTTGTGCTGTACATTATTATATTTTCTTAATATACCTCAGTACTTGTCATCAATAAGTATCCTACCAAAGTTTCATCTCCTTACCTTACACTATAAAGTACAGGATTTCCCCCCAAAATGTGCTCACTCCTTGACTGGCCATTACTCATATACAAGTATTTTGTTTTGGTTTTGGTGTTTATTGACATAGATACAAGTCTAATGAGTTAGAGAAAATAACATAACTAATATATACATAGGTCTATATAGATATTTTAATCTATGTATCTATGAGTAATGTCCAGTTAAAAAGTACTGTACATTTCTTTGGGACACCCTATATTTATTATGATATAGTGTAAGGGAAGGAGAGGAGACCATATGGAAGGATACCAGTACTGATTCATTACAAGTACAGTAGGCCTGTTGTGATGTATAAAGGAAATATAATACTATACAGTACTGTTGCCTATATATGATGCTGCAGTACTGGAAGAATAATTTTAATGTTTTTTTATGTTTTTTTGTGTACAGCCTACAGTACAGTCAGCACTGTACTAAACATGAACAGATCTGTATTATTTAAATTATATATTGTACAGTACAGTACATTGTTCCTACAGTATAAATCTAATGACATTTCATATAGGAGGCCCATTTATGTACAGTACGGTACAGTATTTATATTTTTGTACCCACGTTTTTAAAAATACATTTGTATTTTTGTACTAAGCTTTATTTATAATTTCCTATCTAAACATGAACATATCTTTATCCACTGAAATGCTGAATATTGTTCCTACAGTATAAATCCCATATAAGGCCAACTTAAACATTTTTATTTTTGTACCCATATTCTTTAAACGTCTCTCCCTTTTTTTAACTTTACATTGTATATTCTTGTTTATTTCATTGTAATTATTATTGCAGATGCCAAGGGGATGTTGTGTTCCTGGATGCAAGGCCAATTATAAGACCTTTGAGGTGTCTGCATTCCGGTCCCCTTCTGATGAAAGACGACGGCTGCAATGGGTAAAGGCTATCCATAGGGAAGACTTCACACCATCCACTACTTCAGTGGTCTGTGCCAGACATTTTGAAGAGCATTTCATCATTAGGGAAGATAGTATTACACGTCCGGATGGAACTGTAATTACTGCCAAGAGAGGGACACCAGCTCTAGCAAAGGATGCATTCCCAACCATCTTTCCTAACCAGCCGAAGTACTTGTCAAAGGAAGCACCACCTGCTCACACAAACCCACAAGAAAGAAAAGACAAGATGCTTACAAGAGATGAAGTACAATTTCCAGTATGGATGGAAAATGACATGATAAACAGTTTTGAGGAGTTTGGTGATAAATTTGTTGGTAAGCTTTGTAAAGATTGGCTGTTTTTTTCCAGTGATTGTTGTGTGTGTCTTTTAAAACCCAATTGTGATGGCCAGCCAAATATAACTGCATCATTAAAGTGATGAAAACATTGCATTCAATTTAAAAAAAATTGAGTGGCTTCTTGGATCAGAAATAAGAGTGATCGGTGGACAAAATTTGAAAATTTAATGAGTACGGTAACTTGAGTTCTTACTCTAAATCTGCAGTCAGTGATGTTGACAAAATCCCTCACTGTATTCAAGTTATTAGGGAGGTGTTGGAAACTAAATCAGAAATGGAGAGTGAATCGGAAATTGACAGGAATTTAGAGTGTGGTGTGTTGTGGTTCTGTGGTGAACAGCTAAACATGTTTTGTAAAGAAAAAATGAGATACAGCTGTGTGATTTTGGTTTTGGCCTATAAAATTTATTTATCATGATACTCACTGTACACAGACCTACGTGACACAAAAGTAATTATTCTCCCTCGTCCTGATTATCTAAGGAAGTTTAATGTAACCAGTGCAAATTCAGTGTTGATAGAAAATTCTCATGAACAGTTTTTGAGGGAAAATTTTCCTAAATTAAAGTGAAGAAAGATTGGTGAATGTCCTGCTTGATGAGATACATGTGGAAAAAAAATCTCGCATATAAAGGTGGTAAGATTTATAGTGCTTCTATAAATTCATGTGAACCTGCAACAACCATTCAGGCTTTTATTATTTCTTCTTTCTTTTCCAAATGCAGACATGTTACTGCTCTGTATCCAGTAAGCAATCTGACAGCAGACACACTCCTTGAGTTGACACACAAGGTTTTGGCATTCCTACATGACATAGGGTACAAAGTAGTATCATTAATATCTGACAACAACAGGGTAAAAAGAAACATGTTTGAGAAGATGTGTGGAGGTAGTCTTGCTTCCTCCATTTAAAATCCCTATGATTCAGGTGTGCCACTTTTCTTCCTTTTTTATTCAGTTCATCTATTTAAATGTATAAGGAATAATTGGTTGAGTCAGAAAAATCCCATACAGACTTTTGTAGTCCCTTCACCTTCTAACATTCAAATTCATAAGCAAGCAAGCCTTCAGCCATTAAAAGAATTGTATATAAAACAACGTAATCAGTATGTAAAGCTTGCTCCAGGTTTGTCGGAGAAGATCCTTTTCCCTACTAATTTGGAACGACAAAATGTTCAGTATGTTGTACGACTGGTTGATGAAAAAACTGTGGCTGCACTAAAAACTGTGAATAGTTCTGATGTGTCAGGTACTGTTGTTTTCTTGGAACATATAATATCTTGGTGGCATATTGTAAATGTTAAAACTCCATATAAAGGTATCCATTTACGTCAGCAGGAATGTAACCCGATTAGGAATGATTCATCTACTGATCCAAGCCTCAAGTTTCTTAGCAATTTTGGTCTTTGGCTTAAGTCCTGGGAAAAGTTAGAAATGCCTCAATAAGGTAGGGTTGGTAAATTGTCAAGGGAAACATTCTTTGCTCTCAGACACACAACATCAACAATGATAAAGTTGTGTGATTATCTACTAGAACACAATGACTTTCAGTATGTACTACTTGGAAAATTTCAAACAGACAGGTTAGAAGATAGATTTGGACTGTATAGGAGGATGAGTGGTACAAATTATAATGTTGCTGTTGCTCAGGTGATGAATCAGAAATTAAACTAAAAATCATGGATGTTCTCTCCATGGCTTCATCCAAGACAGGTCCCTTACCCCTCAATGATTTATGTAGCTCTAAAGGTGAACCAGACTCAAAATGTAGTTCTGTTGGCCACCTGGAAAAATTCAAGAGAGTTGAGGAATATGTGGAAGAGTAAACACTGTCAAAGGATGATGAAAGTGTGATGATTTTTATTGCTGGTTATGTTGCTCACAGTGTTAAAAAAAAGTTGAAATGTTCCGTATGTGTGAGTAGAGTCACTCTGGAGAAGAAACTTGAAGCTGAAATTCCTGACAGTTACCAGTATACAGTATAAAGATCCTTGATTGAGGTGGCCTGAAATGGCCAACAGATTTTACACTTTCTGTATGTACAGTATTTCAACCTACCAAGTATTCCAAGCTCTCATTGGTAAATTTAAGAAAGATTTTGTGCCCTGCAGCTGTCAAAGAAAAGTGCTAGTTCAGTTAGTCTTAAACTTTCTGCGGAGGGATTTTGATGCAAATGAATGTTGCCCCTGCAAAACATCAGTGCAGAACCTAATTTCAATGTGCATATTATGGCCTCTAACTAATATTCTGTTTAATAATTTCACAAAGACATATAACAATACAATAGTCAAAGAAAAAAATATGAAGATAAAACTATAAACACTCCAAAACTGAAGGTATAGATAGACCTATAGTGTGTACTGTACATTCTGACCTGAGCCACAATCATGGTAGTTTTCTTACTTGTTGACTTATATCTGGGAGTCAGAGAATGGAGTACTCGGTACTAGCCTACTAGGTTAGGTATAATTTATTGTAGTACAGTATACTGTATTCTCATTTTAATTGTTTAAAACAGGAATCATTTAAAATCTGAGAACAGAATACATGTTTAGTTCCACTGAAGTGAAAACACTTGTGAATAGCAACAGAAACCTGACCATTTTGTGCTTGATAGTAGTTAAAAATAAAATATATGTTGTACTTCAGTGTGTATTTTTACCCGTTATTATTATTTCACATGGTGTTGAGACTGAATGTTCTGCCCAAGTACACATAATTAACTACATAAATAACATAATTGAAAAGTGATGCTAAGAAAAACCAATAAATAACCAAAAAGTAAGAGGCACTGATAAAATTACGGAAACAATGGTAAGGATCAAATTGCACCAGTCCACCCACGGCTGTGATGTAATCAATCCCACACCCAGGCCTTAAGATCAAGATGGCATTGGTTGAGCCCTACTCCATGTCCATGTTTCAGACACATATGTCAGTGTTGGCAGGATTATACTATTTCTCGGTCCCCTTTTCACTTCCATACTCGCACTTCTACCCTACATAGTCCTCCCCAGTGATATTATGACCTGCCTGACCCTCACTGCTCTCTCCCTGATTTCTCCTTCCATGTTTACACAGAACTGTTCCCAGTTACTTGAATTCCCTCTCCTCCATCCTCTCACCTCCTAATGTTATCTCGCATTCAGTCCCAGTTGGTACAGCCACTCTATAGGGTATAGCAAAGTCAATTACTTATGTTTTGGTCCTCTTAAATACCATCACCTTACTCTTACCAACATTCACCTTCAGTTTTCTTCGCTTACACACAGACTGAAACTCATCCACCACCCTCTGTAACTCCCTTTCACTCTCAGCCAGCAGCACAGTGTCATCCACAAATAAAGCTTGCAACCAAGGACCAATCTATTCCATTCATCCTCAGTTTCGCACCCAGGCCTGCCACTTTTGCCTTCATCTATCTCATGCAACCATCCATAAAGATATTGAACAACCATAGTGGCATGACACACCCTTGCCTCAATCCTAAACTGATATCAAAGTTCTCACTCAAACCACCCTCGACACTCACGCAAGCTTTTGCCTCTCTATAGAAAGCCTCAATCCCATCCAGCAAGTTTTTTTTTTTTTTTTTCTTTTTTTATATAATAACAAAGATGAGGACAAAGGCCACAGGCCCGCTTACCGTCCTCATCTACATAGTACAGTGAGAGAGTGGTCCAAAATCATGTCCAATTTCGTTCGAGATGCCCTGACACATTGCGTTTGAAGGTACATAAGTCGTAGTAAGGTGGAAAGATGGATGAAGGTAGAGTGTTCCAGAGTTGACCAGTTGTGTATATGAAAGACTGAGAGTACCGGTTAACTCTTGCATGAGGGAGTTGGACAGAAAAGGGGTGAGAACGAGAGGCTTGACGAGTGTTGCATGTTCTTCTGAGGGGAGGAAGCATACATTGAGAGAGTTCAGAAGAGCAATGTCCAGTGTAATAGCGATAGAAGAGAGAAAGTGATGCAACACTGCGGCGAAGAGAGAGAGGTTGTAGTGAATCAGTAAGAGGAGGAGAGTTGATGAGACGAAAGGCCTTTGATTCCACCTTGTCCAGTAGTGTTGTGAAGGTTGATCCCCCCCACACATTAGAGCCATACTCCATACAGGGGCGGATGAGACCCCTGTACAGAGACAGCAACTGTGCGGGGGTGAAGTATTCACGGAATCTGCGCAGCACACCTAACTTCTTTGAGGCGATTTTAGTAAGAGAGATAATGTGATCTCTCCAGGAGAGATTATGAGAGAAAGAGACTCCAAGAATATTAAGAGAAGAGGAAAGGTCAAGTTGTGTATCGTTAAAGGAGAGGGGATAGACATCAGGAAGATTAGTACGAGTTGAAAGATGAAGGAACTGTGTTTTTGAGGCATTGAAAACAACAAGGTTCTCTCTGCCCCAGTTAGAGATGAGGGAAAGATCAGAAGTCAGGCGTGCTACTGCATCATCACGTGATGTGGAGAGGAGCTGCTGGGATGGACGGTTGTCAAAATGAGTGGAGTAGTGTAGGGTGGAATCATCAGCATAGGAGTGGATAGGGGAAGAGGTACAGTTAAGAAGGTCATTAATGAACAAAAGAAAGAGGGTGGGTGATAGAATAGAACCCTGAGGAACACCACTATTGATAGCCTTGGAAGAAGAACAGTGACCGTCTACAACAGCAGCTATAGAACGGTCAGAAAGGAAATCAGAGATAAAGGTGCAGAGAGAGGGATAAAAACCGAATGAGGGCAGTTTGGAGATTAAAGCTTTGTGCCAGACTCTATCAAAAGCTTTGGATATGTCGAGGGCAACAGTAAAAGTTTCACCAAAGTTCCGAAAGGAGGATGACCATGAATCAGAGAGGAGGGATAGAAGATCGCCAGTAGATCGTCCCTGACGGAAACCATACTGGCGATCTGAAAGAAGGTCATGACAAATAAGGTGCTTATGAATTTTGAGGTTAAGAATAGATTCGAAGACTTTAGATAGACATGAGGTCAGATCAATAGGGCGATAGTTGGAGGGTTGGGAACGGTCTCCTTTTTTCGGAACAGGTTGGATCAGAGCAAACTTCCAGCAAGAAGGAAAAGTGTTAAATGATAGACATAGACGGAACAGTTTGCCTAGGCAGGGTGTCAGCACGGAAGCACAGTTCTTGAGAACAACAGGAGGAATCCCATCAGGTCCGTACGCCTTCCGAGTGTTAAGGCCAGAGAGGGCAGAAAATACTTCCTTTGAAGAGATTCTAATGGCAGGCATAAGTAAGTCAGAGGGGGGTGGAGTTGGAGGAACAGAGCCGGAATCGTCCAGTGTGGAGTTAGAGGCAAAGGTTTGAGAGAAGAGTTCAGCTTTATCAGGTGAAGAGATGGCAACATTTCCATCAGGAAGGATGAGGGGAGGGAAAGAGGAAGAAGTAAAGTTACTGGAGAGATTTTTGGCTAGATGCCAGAAAGAACGAGAGGTGGAGGAGTTGGACAGGTCATTGCACTTGGCACGGATGAAGGATTTTTTGGTTAGTCGGAGAACAGATTTGGCGCGATTCCGGGCAGAGATATACAGAGCACGAGATTCGTCAGTTTGAAGGCGTCGGTGCCGTCTGAAAGCTACCTCCTTGTTGTGGACAGCAGTAGAACAAGCGTGATTAAACCAAGATTTTCGTGAATTAGTAAGAGGGAAAGAATATGGAATGTATGCCTCCATGCCCGAGATGATCACCTCCGAGATGCGTGCAGCACTCTCTGAGGGACCCCGGCCACGAAAGCAAAAATCACTCCATGGGAAATCTTCAAAGTATTGCCTCAGATCATCCCAGCCAGCAGCGCTGTAGTGCCACAGACGCCGCTTGCTGGGAGGGTCCAAAGGTCTTACAGGAGCGATAGGACAGGATACTGAAATAAGATTGTGATCGGAGGAGCCCAAAGGAGAGAAAAGTTCAACAGAATAAGCAGAAGGATGAGAGGTTAGGAATAAGTCAAGGATATTGGGCTGATCTCCAAGGCGGTCTGGAATACGGGTAGGGTACTGAATTAACTGCTCTAGGTCGTTGAGGATAGAAAAAGTAAAGGCTTGTTCACCAGGTGGATCAGTGAAGGGAGATGAAAGCCAAAGGCGGTGGTGAACGTTGAAATCTCCTAAAATGGAGATTTCTGAGAAAGGAGAATGGGATAGAATGTGTTCCACTTTAGAAGTAAGATAGTCGAAGAATTTTGTATAGTCAGTAGAGTTAGGAGATAGATATACAGCACAGATGTATTTAGTTTGAGAGTAGCAGGTTAGCCGAAGCCAGATAGTTGAAAAATCAGAAGA
Organism: Petrolisthes manimaculis; assembly: GCA_034508575.1. Classification (NCBI taxonomy): domain Eukaryota; kingdom Metazoa; phylum Arthropoda; class Malacostraca; order Decapoda; family Porcellanidae; genus Petrolisthes; species Petrolisthes manimaculis. Next base: position 27,489 of record JAWZYT010002118.1, on the reverse strand, counting down.
GTCAAGTTCGGGAACACGAGAACAAGTGAGGTCGTTGCGTACGTATACGCAACATCCGCCTTTGGCACGAAACTGAGGATAGAGAAAGTAAGAGGAGACAGAGTAGGGGTTGCTGTTAGTTAATGCTGAGATCTGGGTCTCGGTGAGGAAGAGAAGATGAGGTTTAGCGGAGAAGAGGTGGTGTTCAACAGAGGAGAAGTTAGAGGAAAGACCGCGAATGTTGCAAAAGTTGATAAAGAGTGTGTCAGACAATGGTCCAGGGCATCTCGGGGGGTCGTCAACAAATGGTCCAGACTGAGGGGAGTTTATTGACCCATCCCCAGGGGCCTCCGAGGCTTGATTTTTAATTGTATTCATATTTATTAATTAATTTTGGGGGATATAATTTGGACAAAGGGTGTGGTGTGTAGCGTGTTTGTATATATTGTGTAAATAGAGAGAGTGATGTCTTTGGGAGTATGTTGGACTACTCTCGGTGTATGTGAGACACGAAAAAGATCAGCAAAGGTGGACAGACAGGTGAAACGGGAGTTCCAACACTCCCTATCACCAGTCCAGCGTCCACCCTAGGAGTACTGCCCTGTTTGGTTGGTGTCTCCAACCTCCTCCTTCTTCAACATCTTCGATACCCGTTTATATCCCAAATTTAGCCTAAAAACACCGAAAAATCGAGTTTTTTGGGTCTCAGAAGCGATTTGTACTGTGCTAGAAAAATTTCAATTTTCAGGCCAAAAAAATGCTAAAACACGTTTTTTGGGCCCAAAAAGTCGATTTGTGCATGCATCTTCGATACCCGTTTGTATCCCAAATTTAGCCTAAAAACACCGAAAAATCGAGTTTTTTGGGTCTCAGAAGCGATTTGTACTGTGCTAGAAAAATTTCAATTTTCAGGCCAAAAAAATGCTAAAACACGTTTTTTGGGCCCAAAAAGTCGATTTGTGCATGCATCTTCGATACCCGTTTGTATCCCAAATTTAGCCTAAAAACACCGAAAAATCGAGTTTTTTGGGTCTCAGAAGCGATTTGTACTGTGCTAGAAAAATTTCAATTATCAGGCAAAAAAAATGCTAAAACACGTTTTTTTGGCCCAAAAAGTCGATTTGTGCATGCATCTTCGATACCCGTTTATATCCCAAATTTAGCCTAAAAACACCGAAAAATCGTGTTATTTGGGTCTCAGAAGCGATTTGTACTGTGCTAGAAAATTTTCAATTTTCAGGCAAAAAAAATGCTAAAACACGTTTTTTTGGCCCAAAAAGTCGATTTGTGCATGCATCTTCGATACCCGTTTATATCCCAAATTTAGCCTAAAAACACCGAAAAAATCGAGTTTTTTGGGTCTCAGAAGCGATTTGTACATGTCTACACTGTTCTAGAAAATTTTTAATTTTCAGGCAAAAAAAATGCTAAAACACGTTTTTTGGGCCCAACAAGTCGATTTGTGCATGCATCTTCGATACCCGTTTATATCCCAAATTTAGCCTAAAAACACCGAAAAATCGAGTTTTTTGGGTCTCAGAAGCGATTTGTACTGTGCTAGAAAAAATTCAATTTTCAGGCAAAAAAAATGCTAAAACACGTTTTTTTGGCCCAAAAAGTCGATTTGTGCATGCATCTTCGATACCCGTTTATATCCCAAATTTAGCCTAAAAACACCGAAAAATCGAGTTTTTTGGGTCTCAGAAACGATTTGTACATGTCTACACTGTTCTAGAAAGATTTCAATTTTCAGGCAAACAAAATGCTAATACACGTTTTTTTGGCCCAAAAAGTCGATTTGTGCATGCATCTTCGATACCCGTTTATATCCCAAATTTAGCCTAAAAACACCGAAAAATCGAGTTTTTAGGTCTCAGAAGCGATTTGTACTGTGCTAGAAAAAATTCAATTTTCAGGCAAAAAAAATGCTAAAACACGTTTTTTTGGCCCAAAAAGTCGATTTGTGCATGCATCTTCGATACCCGTTTATATCCCAAATTTAGCTTAAAAACACCGAAAAATCAAGTTTTTTGGGTCTCAGAAGCGATTTGTACTGTGCTAGAAAAAATTCAATTTTCAGGCAAAAAAAATGCTAAAACACGTTTTTTTGGCCCAAAAAGTCGATTTGTGCATGCATCTTCGATACCCGTTTATAGCCCAAATTGAGCCTAAAAACACCGAAAAATCGAATTTTTTGGGTCTCGGAAGCGATTTGTACTGTGCTAGAAAAATTTCAATTTTCAGGCAAAAAAATTGCTAAAACACGTTTTTTTGGCCCAAAAAGTCGATTTGTGCATGCATCTTCGATACCCGTTTATATCCCAAATTTAGCCTAAAAACACCGAAAAATCGAGTTTTTTGGGTCTCAGAAGCGATTTGTACATGTCTACACTGTTCTAGAAAAAATCAATTTTCAGGCAAAAAAAATGCTAAAACACGTTTTTTTGGCCCAAAAAGTCGATTTGTGCATGCATCTTCGATACCCGTTTATATCCCAAATTTAGCCTAAAAACACCGAAAAATCGAGTTTTTTGGGTCTCAGAAGCGATTTGTACTGTGCTAGAAAAAATTCAATTTTCAGGCAAAAAAAATGCTAAAACACGTTTTTTTGGCCCAAAAAGTCGATTTGTGCATGCATCTTCGATACCCGTTTATATCCCAAATTTAGCCTAAAAACACCGAAAAATCGAGTTTTTTGGGTCTCAGAAACGATTTGTACATGTCTACACTGTTCTAGAAAAAATTCAATTTTCAGGCAAACAAAATGCTAAAACACGTTTTTTTGGCCCAAAAAGTCGATTTGGGCATGTATCTTCGATACCCGTTTATATCCCAAATTTAGCCTAAAAACACCGAAAAATCGAGTTTTTTGGGTCTCAGAAGCGATTTGTACTGTGCTAGAAAAAAATCAATTTTCAGGCAAAAAAAATGCTAAAACACGTTTTTTGGGCCCAAAAAGTCGATTTGTGCATGCATCTTCGATACCCGTTTATATCCCAAATTTAGCTTAAAAACACCGAAAAATCAAGTTTTTTGGGTCTCAGAAGCGATTTGTACTGTGCTAGAAAAATTTCAATTTTCAGGCAAAAAAAATGCTAAAACACGTTTTTTTGGCCCAAAAAGTCAATTTGTGCATGCATCTTCGATACCCGTTTATATCCCAAATTTAGCCTAAAAACACCGAAAAAATCGAGTTTTTTGGGTCTCAGAAGCGATTTGTACATGTCTACACTGTTCTAGAAAAATTTCAATTTTCAGGCAAAAAAAATGCTAAAACACGTTTTTTTGGCCCAAAAAGTCGATTTGTGCATGCATCTTCGATACCCGTTTATATCCCAAATTTAGCCTAAAAACACCGAAAAATCGAGTTTTTTGGGTCTCAGAAGCGATTTGTACTGTGCTAGAAAAATTTCAATTTTCAGGCAAAAAAAATGCTAAAACACGTTTTTTTAGCCCAAAAAGTCGATTTGTGCATGCATCTTCGTTACCCGTTTATATCCCAAATTTAGCCTAAAAACACCGAAAAATCGAGTTTTTTGGGTCTCAGAAGCGATTTGTACATGTCTACACTGTTCAAGAAAAATTTCAATTTTCAGGCAAAAAAAATGCTAAAACACGTTTTTTGGGCCCAAAAAGTCGATTTGTGCATGCATCTTCGATACCCGTTTATATCCCAAATTTAGCCTAAAAACACCGAAAAATCAAGTTTTTTGGGTCTCAGAAGCGATTTGTACTGTGCTAGAAAAATTTCAATTTTCAAGCAAAAAAAATGCTAAAACACGTTTTTTTGGCCAAAAAAGTCGATTTGTGCATGCATCTTCGATACTCGTTTATATCCCAAATTTAGCCTAAGAACACCGAAAAATCGAATTTTTGGGGTCTCAGAAGCGATTTGTACTGTGCTAGAAAAATTTCAATTTTCAGGCAAAAAAAATGCTAAAACACGTTTTTTTGGCCCAAAAAGTCGATTTGTGCATGCATCTTCGATACCCGTTTATATCCCAAATTTAGCCTAAAAACACCTAAAAATCGTGTTATTTGGGTCTCAGAAGCGATTTGTACTGTGCTAGAAAATATTCAATTTTCAGGCAAAAAAAATGCTAAAACACGTTTTTTGGGCCCAAAAAGTCGATTTGTGCATGCATCTTCGATACCCGTTTATATCCCAAATTTAGCCTAAAAACACCGGTACAATCGAGTTTTTTGGGTCTCAGAAGCGATTTGTACATGTCTACACTGTTCTAGAAAATTTTCAATTTTCAGGCAAAAAAAATGCTAAAACACGTTTTTTGGGCCCAAAAAGTCGATTTGTGCATGCATCTTCGATACCCGTTTATATCCCAAATTTAGCCTAAAAACACCGAAAAATCGAGTTTTTTGGGTCTCAGAAGCGATTTGTACTGTGCTAGAAAAAATTCAATTTTCAGGCAAAAAAAATACTAAAACACGTTTTTTTGGCCCAAAAAGTCGATTTGTGCATGCATCTTCGATACCCGTTTATATCCCAAATTTAGCCTAAAAACACCGAAATATCGAGTTTTTTGGGTCTCAGAAGCGATTTGTACTGTGCTAGAAAAATTTCAATTTTCAGGCAAAAAAAATGCTAAAACACGTTTTTTTGGCCCAAAAAGTCGATTTGTGCATGCATCTTCGATACCCGTTTATATCCCAAATTTAGCCTAAAAACACCGAAAAATCGAGTTTTTTGGGTCTCAGAAGCGATTTGTACTGTGCTAGAAAAAATTCAATTTTCAGGCAAAAAAAATGCTTGCATCTTCGATACCCGTTTATATCCCAAATTTAGCCTAAAAACACCGAAAAATCGATTTTTTTAGGTCTCAGAAGCGATTTGTACATGTCTACACTGTTCTAGAAAAATTTCAATTTTCAGGCAAAAAAAATGCTAAAACACGTTTTTTTGGCCCAAAAAGTCGATTTGTGCATGCATCTTCGATACCCGTTTATATCCCAAATTTAGCCTAAAAACACCGAAAAATCGAGTTTTTTGGGTCTCAGAAGCGATTTGTACATGTCTACACTGTTCTAGAAAAAATCAATTTTCAGGCAAAAAAAATGCTAAAACACGTTTTTTTGGCCCAAAAAGTCGATTTGTGCATGCATCTTCGATACCCGTTTATATCCCAAACTTAGCCTAAAAACACCGAAAAATCGAGTTTTTTGGGTCTCAGAAGCGATTTGTACTGTGCTAGAAAAAATTCAATTTTCAGGCAAAAAAAATGCTTGCATCTTCGATACCCGTTTATATCCCAAATTTAGCCTAAAAACACCGAAAAATCTATTTTTTTAGGTCTCAGAAGCGATTTGTACATGTCTACACTGTTCTAGAAAAATTTCAATTTTCAGGCAAAAAAAATGCTAAAACACGTTTTTTTGCCCCAAAAAGTCGATTTGTGCATGCATCTTCGATACCCGTTTATATCCCAAATTTAGCCTAAAAACACCGAAAAATCGAGTTTTTTGGGTCTCAGAAGCGATTTGTACTGTGCCAGAAAAATTTCAATTTTCATGCAAAAAAAATGCTAAAACACGTTTTTTGGGCCCAAAAAGTCGATTTGTGCATGCATCTTCGATACCCGTTTATATCCCGATTTTAACCTAAAAACACCGAAAAATCGAGTTTTTTGGGTCTCAGAAGTGATTTGTACATGTCTACACTGTTCTAGAAAAAAATCAATTTTCAGGCAAAAAAAATGCTAAAACACGTTTTTTTGGCCCAAAAAGTCGATTTGTGCATGCATCTTCGATACCCGTTTATATCCAAAATTTAGCCTAAAAACACCGAAAAATCAAGTTTTTTGGGTCTCAGAAGCGATTTGTACTGTGCTAGACAAATTTCAATTTTCAGGCAAAAAAAATGCTAAAACACGTTTTTTTGGCCCAAAAAGTCGATTTGTGCATGCATCTTCGATACCCGTTTATATCCCAAATTTAGCCTAAAAACTCCGAAAAATCGAGTTTTTTTGGGTCTCAGAAGCGATTTGTACATGTCTACACTGTTCTAGAAAAAAATCAATTTTCAGGCAAAAAAAAAGCTAAAACACGTTTTTTGGGCCCAAAAAGTCGATTTGTGCATGCATCTTCGATACCCGTTTACATCCCAAATTTAGCCTAAAAAGACCGAAAAATCGAGTTTTTTGGGTCTCAGAAGCGATTTGTACTGTGCTAGACAAATTTCAATTTTCAGGCAAAAAAAATGCTAAAACACGTTTTTTGGGCCCAAAAAGTCGATTTGTGCATGCATCTTCGATACCCGTTTATATCCCAAATTTAGCCTAAAAACTCCGAAAAATCGAGTTTTTTTGGGTCTCAGAAGCGATTTGTACATGTCTACACTGTTCTAGAAAAAAATCAATTTTCAGGCAAAAAAAAAGCTAAAACACGTTTTTTGGGCCCAAAAAGTCGATTTGTGCATGCATCTTCGATACCCATTTATATCCCAAATTTAGCCTAAAAACACCGAAAAATCGAGTTTTTTGGGTCTCAGAAGCGATTTGTACATTTTTACACTGTTCTAGAAAAAAATTCAATTTTCAGGCAAAAAAAATGCTAAAACACGTTGTTTTGGCCCAAAAAGTCGATTTGTGCATGCATCTTCGATACCCGTTTAAATCCCAAATTTAGCCTAAAAACACCGAAAAATCGAGTTTTTTGGGTCTCAGAAGCAATTTGTACTGTGCTAGAAAAATTTCAATTTTCAGGCAAAAAAAATGCTAAAACACGTTTTTTTGGCCCAAAAAGTCGATTTGTGCATGCATCTTCGATACCCGTTTATATCCCAAATTTAGCCTAAAAACTCCGAAAAATCGAGTTTTTTTGGGTGTCAGAAGCGATTTGTACATGTCTACACTGTTCTAGAAAAAAATCAATTATCAGGCAAAAAAAATGCTAAAACACGTTGTTTTGGCCCAAAAAGTCGATTTGTGCATGCATCTTCGATACCCGTTTATATCCCAAATTTAGCATAAAAACACCGAAAAATCGAGTTTTTTGGGTCTCAGAAGCGATTTGTACTGTGCTAGAAAAATTTCAATTTTCAGGCAAAAAAAAATGCTAAAACACGTTTTTTTGGCCCAAAAAGTCGATTTGTGCATGCATCTTCGATACCCGTTTATATCCCAAATTTAGCCTAAAAACACCGAAAAATCAAGTTTTTTGGGTCTCAGAAGCGATTTGTACTGTGCTAGAAAAATTTCAATTTTCAAGCAAAAAAAATGCTAAAACACGTTTTTTTGGCCAAAAAAGTCGATTTGTGCATGCATCTTCGATACTCGTTTATATCCCAAATTTAGCCTAAGAACACCGAAAAATCGAATTTTTGGGGTCTCAGAAGCGATTTGTACTGTGCTAGAAAAATTTCAATTTTCAGGCAAAAAAAATGCTAAAACACGTTTTTTTGGCCCAAAAAGTCGATTTGTGCATGCATCTTCGATACCCGTTTATATCCCAAATTTAGCCTAAAAACACCTAAAAATCGTGTTATTTGGGTCTCAGAAGCGATTTGTACTGTGCTAGAAAATATTCAATTTTCAGGCAAAAAAAATGCTAAAACACGTTTTTTGGGCCCAAAAAGTCGATTTGTGCATGCATCTTCGATACCCGTTTATATCCCAAATTTAGCCTAAAAACACCGGTACAATCGAGTTTTTTGGGTCTCAGAAGCGATTTGTACATGTCTACACTGTTCTAGAAAATTTTCAATTTTCAGGCAAAAAAAATGCTAAAACACGTTTTTTGGGCCCAAAAAGTCGATTTGTGCATGCATCTTCGATACCCGTTTATATCCCAAATTTAGCCTAAAAACACCGAAAAATCGAGTTTTTTGGGTCTCAGAAGCGATTTGTACTGTGCTAGAAAAAATTCAATTTTCAGGCAAAAAAAATACTAAAACACGTTTTTTTGGCCCAAAAAGTCGATTTGTGCATGCATCTTCGATACCCGTTTATATCCCAAATTTAGCCTAAAAACACCGAAATATCGAGTTTTTTGGGTCTCAGAAGCGATTTGTACTGTGCTAGAAAAATTTCAATTTTCAGGCAAAAAAAATGCTAAAACACGTTTTTTTGGCCCAAAAAGTCGATTTGTGCATGCATCTTCGATACCCGTTTATATCCCAAATTTAGCCTAAAAACACCGAAAAATCGAGTTTTTTGGGTCTCAGAAGCGATTTGTACTGTGCTAGAAAAAATTCAATTTTCAGGCAAAAAAAATGCTTGCATCTTCGATACCCGTTTATATCCCAAATTTAGCCTAAAAACACCGAAAAATCGATTTTTTTAGGTCTCAGAAGCGATTTGTACATGTCTACACTGTTCTAGAAAAATTTCAATTTTCAGGCAAAAAAAATGCTAAAACACGTTTTTTTGGCCCAAAAAGTCGATTTGTGCATGCATCTTCGATACCCGTTTATATCCCAAATTTAGCCTAAAAACACCGAAAAATCGAGTTTTTTGGGTCTCAGAAGCGATTTGTACATGTCTACACTGTTCTAGAAAAAATCAATTTTCAGGCAAAAAAAATGCTAAAACACGTTTTTTTGGCCCAAAAAGTCGATTTGTGCATGCATCTTCGATACCCGTTTATATCCCAAACTTAGCCTAAAAACACCGAAAAATCGAGTTTTTTGGGTCTCAGAAGCGATTTGTACTGTGCTAGAAAAAAATCAATTTTCAGGCAAAAAAAATGCTTGCATCTTCGATACCCGTTTATATCCCAAATTTAGCCTAAAAACACCGAAAAATCTATTTTTTTAGGTCTCAGAAGCGATTTGTACATGTCTACACTGTTCTAGAAAAATTTCAATTTTCAGGCAAAAAAAATGCTAAAACACGTTTTTTTGCCCCAAAAAGTCGATTTGTGCATGCATCTTCGATACCCGTTTATATCCCAAATTTAGCCTAAAAACACCGAAAAATCGAGTTTTTTGGGTCTCAGAAGCGATTTGTACTGTGCCAGAAAAATTTCAATTTTCATGCAAAAAAAATGCTAAAACACGTTTTTTGGGCCCAAAAAGTCGATTTGTGCATGCATCTTCGATACCCGTTTATATCCCGATTTTAACCTAAAAACACCGAAAAATCGAGTTTTTTGGGTCTCAGAAGTGATTTGTACATGTCTACACTGTTCTAGAAAAAAATCAATTTTCAGGCAAAAAAAATGCTAAAACACGTTTTTTTGGCCCAAAAAGTCGATTTGTGCATGCATCTTCGATACCCGTTTATATCCAAAATTTAGCCTAAAAACACCGAAAAATCAAGTTTTTTGGGTCTCAGAAGCGATTTGTACTGTGCTAGACAAATTTCAATTTTCAGGCAAAAAAAATGCTAAAACACGTTTTTTTGGCCCAAAAAGTCGATTTGTGCATGCATCTTCGATACCCGTTTATATCCCAAATTTAGCCTAAAAACTCCGAAAAATCGAGTTTTTTTGGGTCTCAGAAGCGATTTGTACATGTCTACACTGTTCTAGAAAAAAATCAATTTTCAGGCAAAAAAAAAGCTAAAACACGTTTTTTGGGCCCAAAAAGTCGATTTGTGCATGCATCTTCGATACCCGTTTACATCCCAAATTTAGCCTAAAAAGACCGAAAAATCGAGTTTTTTGGGTCTCAGAAGCGATTTGTACTGTGCTAGACAAATTTCAATTTTCAGGCAAAAAAAATGCTAAAACACGTTTTTTGGGCCCAAAAAGTCGATTTGTGCATGCATCTTCGATACCCGTTTATATCCCAAATTTAGCCTAAAAACTCCGAAAAATCGAGTTTTTTTGGGTCTCAGAAGCGATTTGTACATGTCTACACTGTTCTAGAAAAAAATCAATTTTCAGGCAAAAAAAAAGCTAAAACACGTTTTTTGGGCCCAAAAAGTCGATTTGTGCATGCATCTTCGATACCCATTTATATCCCAAATTTAGCCTAAAAACACCGAAAAATCGAGTTTTTTGGGTCTCAGAAGCGATTTGTACATTTTTACACTGTTCTAGAAAAAAATTCAATTTTCAGGCAAAAAAAATGCTAAAACACGTTGTTTTGGCCCAAAAAGTCGATTTGTGCATGCATCTTCGATACCCGTTTAAATCCCAAATTTAGCCTAAAAACACCGAAAAATCGAGTTTTTTGGGTCTCAGAAGCAATTTGTACTGTGCTAGAAAAATTTCAATTTTCAGGCAAAAAAAATGCTAAAACACGTTTTTTTGGCCCAAAAAGTCGATTTGTGCATGCATCTTCGATACCCGTTTATATCCCAAATTTAGCCTAAAAACTCCGAAAAATCGAGTTTTTTTGGGTGTCAGAAGCGATTTGTACATGTCTACACTGTTCTAGAAAAAAATCAATTATCAGGCAAAAAAAATGCTAAAACACGTTGTTTTGGCCCAAAAAGTCGATTTGTGCATGCATCTTCGATACCCGTTTATATCCCAAATTTAGCCTAAAAACACCGAAAAATCGGGTTTTTTGGGTCTCAGAAGCGATTTGTACATGTCAACACTGTTCTAGAAAAAAATCAATTTTCAGGTAAAAAAAATGCTAAAACTCGTTTTTTTGGCCCAAAAAGTCGATTTGTGCATGCATCTTCGATACCCGTTTATATCCCAAATTTAGCATAAAAACACCGAAAAATCGAGTTTTTTGGGTCTCAGAAGCGATTTGTACTGTGCTAGAAAAATTTCAATTTTCAGGCAAAAAAAAATGCTAAAACACGTTTTTTTGGCCCAAAAAGTCGATTTGTGCATGCATCTTCGATACCCGTTTATATCCCAAATTTAGCCTAAAAACACCGAAAAATCAAGTTTTTTGGGTCTCAGAAGCGATTTGTACTGTGCTAGAAAAATTTCAATTTTCAAGCAAAAAAAATGCTAAAACACGTTTTTTTGGCCAAAAAAGTCGATTTGTGCATGCATCTTCGATACTCGTTTATATCCCAAATTTAGCCTAAGAACACCGAAAAATCGAATTTTTGGGGTCTCAGAAGCGATTTGTACTGTGCTAGAAAAATTTCAATTTTCAGGCAAAAAAAATGCTAAAACACGTTTTTTTGGCCCAAAAAGTCGATTTGTGCATGCATCTTCGATACCCGTTTATATCCCAAATTTAGCCTAAAAACACCTAAAAATCGTGTTATTTGGGTCTCAGAAGCGATTTGTACTGTGCTAGAAAATATTCAATTTTCAGGCAAAAAAAATGCTAAAACACGTTTTTTGGGCCCAAAAAGTCGATTTGTGCATGCATCTTCGATACCCGTTTATATCCCAAATTTAGCCTAAAAACACCGGTACAATCGAGTTTTTTGGGTCTCAGAAGCGATTTGTACATGTCTACACTGTTCTAGAAAATTTTCAATTTTCAGGCAAAAAAAATGCTAAAACACGTTTTTTGGGCCCAAAAAGTCGATTTGTGCATGCATCTTCGATACCCGTTTATATCCCAAATTTAGCCTAAAAACACCGAAAAATCGAGTTTTTTGGGTCTCAGAAGCGATTTGTACTGTGCTAGAAAAAATTCAATTTTCAGGCAAAAAAAATACTAAAACACGTTTTTTTGGCCCAAAAAGTCGATTTGTGCATGCATCTTCGATACCCGTTTATATCCCAAATTTAGCCTAAAAACACCGAAATATCGAGTTTTTTGGGTCTCAGAAGCGATTTGTACTGTGCTAGAAAAATTTCAATTTTCAGGCAAAAAAAATGCTAAAACACGTTTTTTTGGCCCAAAAAGTCGATTTGTGCATGCATCTTCGATACCCGTTTATATCCCAAATTTAGCCTAAAAACACCGAAAAATCGAGTTTTTTGGGTCTCAGAAGCGATTTGTACTGTGCTAGAAAAAATTCAATTTTCAGGCAAAAAAAATGCTTGCATCTTCGATACCCGTTTATATCCCAAATTTAGCCTAAAAACACCGAAAAATCGATTTTTTTAGGTCTCAGAAGCGATTTGTACATGTCTACACTGTTCTAGAAAAATTTCAATTTTCAGGCAAAAAAAATGCTAAAACACGTTTTTTTGGCCCAAAAAGTCGATTTGTGCATGCATCTTCGATACCCGTTTATATCCCAAATTTAGCCTAAAAACACCGAAAAATCGAGTTTTTTGGGTCTCAGAAGCGATTTGTACATGTCTACACTGTTCTAGAAAAAATCAATTTTCAGGCAAAAAAAATGCTAAAACACGTTTTTTTGGCCCAAAAAGTCGATTTGTGCATGCATCTTCGATACCCGTTTATATCCCAAACTTAGCCTAAAAACACCGAAAAATCGAGTTTTTTGGGTCTCAGAAGCGATTTGTACTGTGCTAGAAAAAATTCAATTTTCAGGCAAAAAAAATGCTTGCATCTTCGATACCCGTTTATATCCCAAATTTAGCCTAAAAACACCGAAAAATCTATTTTTTTAGGTCTCAGAAGCGATTTGTACATGTCTACACTGTTCTAGAAAAATTTCAATTTTCAGGCAAAAAAAATGCTAAAACACGTTTTTTTGCCCCAAAAAGTCGATTTGTGCATGCATCTTCGATACCCGTTTATATCCCAAATTTAGCCTAAAAACACCGAAAAATCGAGTTTTTTGGGTCTCAGAAGCGATTTGTACTGTGCCAGAAAAATTTCAATTTTCATGCAAAAAAAATGCTAAAACACGTTTTTTGGGCCCAAAAAGTCGATTTGTGCATGCATCTTCGATACCCGTTTATATCCCGATTTTAACCTAAAACACCGAAAAATCGAGTTTTTTGGGTCTCAGAAGTGATTTGTACATGTCTACACTGTTCTAGAAAAAAATCAATTTTCAGGCAAAAAAAATGCTAAAACACGTTTTTTTGGCCCAAAAAGTCGATTTGTGCATGCATCTTCGATACCCGTTTATATCCAAAATTTAGCCTAAAAACACCGAAAAATCAAGTTTTTTGGGTCTCAGAAGCGATTTGTACTGTGCTAGACAAATTTCAATTTTCAGGCAAAAAAAATGCTAAAACACGTTTTTTTGGCCCAAAAAGTCGATTTGTGCATGCATCTTCGATACCCGTTTATATCCCAAATTTAGCCTAAAAACTCCGAAAAATCGAGTTTTTTTGGGTCTCAGAAGCGATTTGTACATGTCTACACTGTTCTAGAAAAAAATCAATTTTCAGGCAAAAAAAAAGCTAAAACACGTTTTTTGGGCCCAAAAAGTCGATTTGTGCATGCATCTTCGATACCCGTTTACATCCCAAATTTAGCCTAAAAAGACCGAAAAATCGAGTTTTTTGGGTCTCAGAAGCGATTTGTACTGTGCTAGACAAATTTCAATTTTCAGGCAAAAAAAATGCTAAAACACGTTTTTTGGGCCCAAAAAGTCGATTTGTGCATGCATCTTCGATACCCGTTTATATCCCAAATTTAGCCTAAAAACTCCGAAAAATCGAGTTTTTTTGGGTCTCAGAAGCGATTTGTACATGTCTACACTGTTCTAGAAAAAAATCAATTTTCAGGCAAAAAAAAAGCTAAAACACGTTTTTTGGGCCCAAAAAGTCGATTTGTGCATGCATCTTCGATACCCATTTATATCCCAAATTTAGCCTAAAAACACCGAAAAATCGAGTTTTTTGGGTCTCAGAAGCGATTTGTACATTTTTACACTGTTCTAGAAAAAAATTCAATTTTCAGGCAAAAAAAATGCTAAAACACGTTGTTTTGGCCCAAAAAGTCGATTTGTGCATGCATCTTCGATACCCGTTTAAATCCCAAATTTAGCCTAAAAACACCGAAAAATCGAGTTTTTTGGGTCTCAGAAGCAATTTGTACTGTGCTAGAAAAATTTCAATTTTCAGGCAAAAAAAATGCTAAAACACGTTTTTTTGGCCCAAAAAGTCGATTTGTGCATGCATCTTCGATACCCGTTTATATCCCAAATTTAGCCTAAAAACTCCGAAAAATCGAGTTTTTTTGGGTGTCAGAAGCGATTTGTACATGTCTACACTGTTCTAGAAAAAAATCAATTTTCAGGCAAAAAAAATGCTAAAACATGTTTTTTTGGCCCAAAAAGTCGATTTGTGCATGCATCTTCGATACCCGTTTATATCCCAAATTTAGCCTAAAAACACCGAAAAATCGTTTTTTTTGGGTCTCAGAAGCGATTTGTACTGTGTTAGAAAAATTTCAATTTTCAGGCAAAAAAAATGCTAAAACACGTTTTTTTGGCCCAAAAAGTCGATTTGTGCATGCATCTTCGATACCCGTTTATATCCCAAATTTAGCCTAAAAACACCGAAAAATCGAGTTTTTTGGGTCTCAGAAACGATTTGTACATGTCTACACTGTTCTAGAAAAATTTCAATTTTCAGGCAAACAAAATGCTAAAACACGTTTTTTGGGCCCAAAAAGTCGATTTGTGCATGCATCTTCGATACCCGTTTATATCCCAAATTTAGCCTAAAAACACCGAAAAATAGAGTTTTTTGGGTCTCAGAAGCGATTTGTACAGTGCTAGAAAAAATTCACTTTTCAGGCAAAAAAAATGCTAAAACACGTTTTTTGGGCCCAAAAAGTCGATTTGTGCATGCATCTTCGATACCCGTTTATATCCCAAATTTAGCTTAAAAACACCGAAATATCGAGTTTTTTTGGTCTCAGAAGCGATTTGTACATGTCTACACTGTTCTAGAAAAAAATCAATTTTCAGGCCAAAAAAATGCTAAAACACGTTTTTTGGGCCCAAAAAGTCGATTTGTGCATGCATCTTCGATACCCGTTTATATCCCAAATTTAGCCTAAAAACACCGAAAAATCAAGTTTTTTGGGTCTCAGAAGCGATTTGTACTGTGCTAGAAAAATTTCAATTTTCAGGCAAAAAAAATGCTAAAACAAGTTTTTTTGGCCCAAAAAGTCGATTTGTGCATGCATCTTCGATACCTGTTTATATCCCAAATTTAGCTTAAAAACACCGAAAAATCAAGTTTTTTGGGTCTCAGAAGCGATTTGTACTGTGCTAGAAAAATTTCAATTTTCAGGCAAAAAAAATGCTAAAACACGTTTTTTTGGCCCAAAAAGTCGATTTGTGCATGCATCTTCGATACCCGTTTATATCCCAAATTTAGCCTAAAAACACCGAAAAATCGAGTTTTTTGGGTCTCAGAAGCGATTTGTACTGTGCTAGAAAAATTTCAATTTTCAGGCAAAAAAATGCTAAAACACGTTTTTTTGGCCCAAAAAGTCGATTTGTGCATGCATCTTCGATACCTTTTTATAACCCAAATTTAGCCTAAAAGCACCGAAAAATCGAGTTTTTTGGGTCTCAGAAGCGATTTGTACATGTCTACACTGTTCTAGAAAAAAATCAATTTTCAGGCAAAAAAATGCTAAAACACGTTTTTTTGGCCTAAAAAGTCGATTTCTGCATGCATCTTCGATACCCGTTTATATCCCAAATTTAGCCTAAAAACATCGAAAAATCGAGTTTTTTGGGTCTCAGAAGCGATTTGTACTGTGCTAGAAAAATTTAAATTTTCACGCAAAAAAAATGCTAAAACACGTTTTTTTGGCCCAAAAAGTCGATTTGTGCATGCATCTTCGATACCCGTTTATATCCCATATTTAGCCTAAAAACACCGAAAAATCGAGTTTTTTTGGTCTCAGAAGCGATTTGTACATGTCTACACTGTACTAGAAAAAAATCAATTTTCAGGCAAAAAAATGCTAAAACACGTTTTTTTGGCCCAAAAAGTCGATTTGTGCATGAATCTTCGATAACCGTTTATATCCCAAATTTAGCCTAAAAACACCGAAACATCGAGTTTTTTGGGTCTCAGAAGCGATTTGTACTGTGCTAGAAAATTTTAAATTTTCAGGCAAAAAAAATGCTATAACACGTTTTTTTGGCCCAAAAAGTCGATTTGTGCATGCATCTTCGATACCCGTTTATATCCCAAATTTAGCCTAAAAACACCGAAAAATCGAGTTTTTTGGGTCTCAGAAGCGATTTGTACTGTGCTAGAAAAATTTCAATTTTCAAGCAAAAAAAATGCTAAAACACGTTTTTTTGGCCCAAAAAGTCGATTTGTGCATGCATCTTCGGTACCCGTTTATATCCCATATTTAGCCTAAAAACACCGAAAAATCGAGTTTTTTTGGTCTCAGAAGCGATTTGTACATGTCTACACTGTACTAGAAAAAAATCAATTTTCAGGCAAAAAAAATGCTAAAACACGTTTTTTTGGCCCAAAAAGTCGATTTGTGCATGAATCTTCGATACCCGTTTATATCCCAATTTTAGCCTAAAAACACCGAAACATCGAGTTTTTTGGGTCTCAGAAGCGATTTGTACTGTGCTAGAAAATTTTAAATTTTCAGGCAAAAAAAATGCTATAACACGTTTTTTTGGCCCGAAAAGTCGATTTGTGCATGCATCTTCGATACCCGTTTATATCCCAAATTTAGCCTAAAAACACCGAAAGAACGAGTTTTTTGGGTCTCAGAAGCGATTTGTACTGTGGTAGAAAAATTTCAATTTTCAGGCACAAAAAATGCTAAAACACGTTTTTTTGGCCCAAAAAGTCGATTTGTGCATGCATCTTCGATACCCGTTTATATCCCAAATTTAGCCTAAAAACACCGAAAAATCGAGTTTTTTGGGTCTCAGAAGGGATTTGTACTATTCTAGAGAGAAAAATCAATTTTCAGGAAAAAAAAATGCTAATACACGTTTTTTTGGCCCAAAAAGTCGATGTGTGCATGCATCTTCGATACCCGTTTATATCCCACATTTAGCCTAAAAACACCGAAAAATCGAGTTTTTTGGGTCTCAGAAGCGATTTGTACTGTGCTAGAAAAATTTCAATTTTCAGGCAAAAAAAATGCTAAAACCCGTTTTTTTGGCCCAAAAAGTCGATTTGTGCATGCATCTTCGATACCCGTTTATATCCCAAATTTAGCCTAAAAACACCCAAGAATCGAGTTTTTTGGGTCTCAGAAGCCATTTGGACATGTCTACACTGTTCTAGAAAAAAATCAATTTTCAGGCACAAAAAATGCTAAAACACATTTTTTTGGCCCAGAAAGTCGATTTGTGCATGCATCTTCGATACCCGTTTATATCCCAAATTTAGCCTAAAAACACCGAAAATCGAGTTTTTTGGGTCTCAGAAGTGATTTGTACATGTCAACACTGTTCTAGAAAAAAATCAATTTTCAATTAAAAAAAAATTCTAAAACACGTTTTTTTGGCCCAAAAGTCGATTTGTGCATGCATCTTCGATACCCGTTTATATCCCAAATTTAGCCTAAAAACACCGAAAATCGAGTTTTTTGGGTCTCAGAAGTGATTTGTACTGTGCTAGAAAAATTTCAATTTTCAGGCAAAGAAAATGCTAAAACTCGTTTTTTGGGCCCAAAAAGTCGAGTTGTGCATGCATCTTCGATACCCGTTTATATCCCAAATTTAGCCTAAAAACACCGAAAAATCGAGTTTCTTGGGTCTCAGAAGCGATTTGTACTGTGCTAGAAAAATTTCAATTTTCAAGCAAAAAAAATGCTAAAACACGTTTATTTGGCCCAAAAAGTCGATTTGTGCATGCATCTTCGATACCCGTTTATATCCCAAATTTAGCCTAAAAACACCGAAAAATCGAGTTTTTTGAGTCTCTGAAGCGATTTGTACTGTTCTAGAAAAAAATCAATTTTCAGGCAAAAAAAATGCTAAAACACGTTTTTTTGGCCCAAAAAGTCGATTTGTGCATGCATCTTCGATACCCGTTTATATCCCAAATTTAGCCTAAAAACACCGAAAAATCGAGTTTTTTGGGTCTCAGAAGCAATTTGTACATGTCTACACTGTTCTAGAAAAAAATCAATTTTCAGGCAAAAAAAATGCTAAAACACGTTTTTTTGGCCCAAAAAGTCGATTTGTGCATGCATCTTCGATACCCGTTTATATCCCAAATTTAGCCTAAAAACACCGAAAAATCGAGTTTTTTGGGTCTCAGAAGCGATTTGTACTGTGTTAGAAAAATTTCAATTTTCAGGCACAAAAAATGCTAAAACACGTTTTTTTGGCCCAAATAGTCGATTTGTGCATGCATCTTCGATACCCGTTTATATCCCAAATTTAGCCTAAAAACACCGAAAAATCAAGTTTTTTGAGTCTCTGAAGCGATTTGTACTGTTCTAGAAAAAATTCAATTTTCAGGCAAAAAAAATGCTAAAACACGTTTTTTTGGCCCAAAAAGTCGATTTGTGCATGCATCTTCGATACCCGTTTATATCCCAAATTTAGCCTAAAAACACCGAAAAATCGAGTTTTTTGGGTCTCAGAAGCGATTTGTACTGTGCTAGAAAAAATTCAATTTTCAGGCAAAAAAAATGCTAAAACACGTTTTTTTGGCCCAAAAAGTCGATTTGTGCATGCATCTTCGATACCCGTTTATATCCCAAATTTAGCCTAAAAACACCGAAAAATCGAGTTTTTTGAGTCTCAGAAGTGATTTGTACATGTCAACACTGTTCTAGAAAAAAATCAATTTTCAATTAAAAAAAAATTCTAAAACACGTTTTTTTGGCCCAAAAGTCGATTTGTGCATGCATCTTCGATACCCGTTTATATCCCAAATTTAGCCTAAAAACACCGAAAATCGAGTTTTTTGGGTCTCAGAAGTGATTTGTACTGTGCTAGAAAAATTTCAATTTTCAGGCAAAGAAAATGCTAAAACTCGTTTTTTGGGCCCAAAAAGTCGAGTTGTGCATGCATCTTCGATACCCGTTTATATCCCAAATTTAGCCTAAAAACACCGAAAAATCGAGTTTCTTGGGTCTCAGAAGCGATTTGTACTGTGCTAGAAAAATTTCAATTTTCAAGCAAAAAAAATGCTAAAACACGTTTATTTGGCCCAAAAAGTCGATTTGTGCATGCATCTTCGATACCCGTTTATATCCCAAATTTAGCCTAAAAACACCGAAAAATCGAGTTTTTTGAGTCTCTGAAGCGATTTGTACTGTTCTAGAAAAAAATCAATTTTCAGGCAAAAAAAATGCTAAAACACGTTTTTTTGGCCCAAAAAGTCGATTTGTGCATGCATCTTCGATACCCGTTTATATCCCAAATTTAGCCTAAAAACACCGAAAAATCGAGTTTTTTGGGTCTCAGAAGCAATTTGTACATGTCTACACTGTTCTAGAAAAAAATCAATTTTCAGGCAAAAAAAATGCTAAAACACGTTTTTTTGGCCCAAAAAGTCGATTTGTGCATGCATCTTCGATACCCGTTTATATCCCAAATTTAGCCTAAAAACACCGAAAAATCGAGTTTTTTGGGTCTCAGAAGCGATTTGTACTGTGTTAGAAAAATTTCAATTTTCAGGCACAAAAAATGCTAAAACACGTTTTTTTGGCCCAAATAGTCGATTTGTGCATGCATCTTCGATACCCGTTTATATCCCAAATTTAGCCTAAAAACACCGAAAAATCAAGTTTTTTGAGTCTCTGAAGCGATTTGTACTGTTCTAGAAAAAATTCAATTTTCAGGCAAAAAAAATGCTAAAACACGTTTTTTTGGCCCAAAAAGTCGATTTGTGCATGCATCTTCGATACCCGTTTATATCCCAAATTTAGCCTAAAAACACCGAAAAATCGAGTTTTTCGGATCTCAGAAGCGATTTGTACTGTGCTAGAAAAATTTCAATTTTCAGGTAAAAAAAATGCTAAAACACGTTTTTTTGGCCCCAAAAGTCGATTTGTGCATGCATCTTCGATACCCGTTTATATCCCACATTTAGCCTAAAAACACCGAAAAATCGAGTTTTTTGGGTCTCAGAAGCGATTTGTACTATGCTAGAAAAATTTCAATTTTCAAGCAAAAAAAATGCTAAAACACGTTTTTTTGGCCCAAAAAGTCGATTTGTGCATGCATCTTCGATACCCGTTTATATCCCAAATTTAGCCTAAAAAAACCGAAAAATCGAGTTTTTTGAGTCTCAGAAGCGATTTGTACTGTGCTAGAAAAAATTCAATTTTCAGGCAAAAAAAATGCTAAAACACGTTTTTTTGGCCCAAAAAGTCGATTTGTGCATGCATCTTCGATACCCGTTTATATCCTAAATTTAGCCTAAAAACATCGAAAAATCGAGTTTGTTGGGTCTCAGAAGCGATTTGTACATGTCTACACTGTTCTAGAAAAAAATCAATTTTCAGGCAAAAAAAATGCTAAAACACGTTTTTTTGGCCCAAAAAGTCGATTTGTGCATGCATCTTCGATACCCGTTTATATCCCAAATTTAGCCTAAAAACACCGAAAAATCGAGTTTTTTGGGTCTCAGAAGTGATTTGTACTGTGTTAGAAAAATTTCAATTTTCAGGCAAAAAAAATGCTAAAACACGTTTTTTTGGCCCAAAAAGTCGATTTGTGCATGCATCTTCGATACCCGTTTATATCCCAAATTTAGCCTAAAAAAACCGAAAAATCGAGTTTTTTGAGTCTCAGAAGCGATTTGTACTGTGCTAGAAAAAATTCAATTTTCAGGCAAAAAAAATGCTAAAACACGTTTTTTTGGCCCAAAAAGTCGATTTGTGCATGCATCTTCGATACCCGTTTATATCCCAAATTTAGCCTAAAAACACCGAAAAATCGAGTTTTTTGGGTCTCAGAAGCGATTTGTACTGTGTTAGAAAAAAATCAATTTTCAGGCACAAAAAATGCTAAAACACGTTTTTTTTGGCCCAAATAGTCGATTTGTGCATGCATCTTCGATACCCGTTTATATCCCAAATTTAGCCTAAAAACACCGAAAAATCGAGTTTTTTGGGTCTCAGAAGCGATTTGTACATGTCTACACTGTTCTAGAAAAAAATCAATTTTCAGGCAAAAAAAATGCTAAAACACGTTTTTTTGGCCCAAAAAGTCGATTTGTGCATGCATCTTCGATACCCGTTTATATCCCAAATTTAGCCTAAAAACACCGAAAAATAGAGTTTTTTGGGTCTCAGAAGCGATTTGTACTGTGTTAGAAAAATTTCAATTTTCAGGCAAAACAAATGCTAAAACACGTTTTTTTGGCCCAAAAAGTCGATTTGTACTGTGCTAGAAAAATTTCAATTTTCAGGCAAAAAAAATGCTAAAACACGTTTTTTTGGCCCAAAAAGTCGATTTGTGCATGCATCATCGATACCCGTTTATATCCCAAATTTAGCCTAAAAACACCGAAAAATCGAGTTTTTTGGGTCTCAGAAGCGATTTGTACTGTGCTAGAAAAATTTCAATTTTCAGGCAAAAAAATGCTAAAACACGTTTTTTTGGCCCAAAAAGTCGATTTGTACTGTGCTAGAAAAATTTCAATTTTCAGGCAAAAAAAATGCTAAATCACGTTTTTTTGGCCCAAAAAGTCGATTTGTACTGTGCTAGAAAAAATTCAGTTTTCAGGCAAAAAAAAATGCTAAAACACGTTTTTTTGGCCCAAAAAGTCGATTTGTACTGTGCTAGAAAAATTTCAATTTTCAGGCAAAAAAAATGCTAAAACACGTTTTTTTGGCCCAAAAAGTCGATTTGTACTGTGCTAGAAAAATTTCAATTTTCAGGCAAAAAAATGCTAAAACACGTTTTTTTGGCCCAAAAAGTCGATTTGTACTGTGCTAGAAAAATTTCAATTTTCAGGCAAAAAAAATGCTAAAACACGTTTTTTTTGGCCCAAAAAGTCGATTTGTACTGTGCTAGAAAAATTTCAATTTTCAGGCAAAAAAAAATGCTAAAACACGTTTTTTTGGCCAAAAAGTCGATTTGTACTGTGCTAGAAAAATTTCAATTTTCAGGCAAAAAAAATGCTAAAACACGTTTTTTTGGCCCAAAAAGTCGATTTGTACTGTGCTAGAAAAATTTCAATTTTCAGGCAAAAAAAATGCTAAAACACGTTTTTTTGGCCCAAAAAGTCGATTTGTACTGTGCTAGAAAAAATTCAATTTTCAGGCAAAAAAAATGCTAAAACACGTTTTTTTGGCCCAAAAAGTCGATTTGTACTGTGCTAGAAAAATTTCAATTTTCAGGCAAAAAAAATGCTAAAACACATTTTTTTGGCCCAAAAAGTCGATTTGTGCATGCATCTTCGATACCCGTTTATATCCCAAATTTAGCCTAAAAACACCGAAAAATCGAGTTTTTTGGGTCTCAGAAGCGTTTTGTACTGTGCTAGAAAAATTTCAATTTTCAGGCAAAAAAAATGCTAAAACACGTTTTTTTGGCCCAAAAAGTCGATTTGTACTGTGCTAGAAAAATTTCAATTTTCAGGCAAAAAAAATGCTAAAACACGTTTTTTTGGCCCAAAAAGTCGATTTGTACTGTGCTAGAAAACTTTCAATTTTCAGGCAAAAAAAATGCTAAAACACGTTTTTTTTGGCCCAAAAAGTCGATTTGTACTGTGCTAGAAAAATTTCAATTTTCAGGCAAAAAAATGCTAAAACACGTTTTTTTGGCCCAAAAAGTCGATTTGTACTGTGCTAGAAAATTTCAATTTTCAGGCAAAAAAAATGCTAAAACACGTTTTTTTGGCCCAAAAAGTCGATTTGTACTGTGCTAGAAAAATTTCAATTTTCAGGCAAAAAAAATGCTAAAACACGTTTTTTTGGCCCAAAAAGTCGATTTGTAGTGTGCTAGAAAAATTTCAATTTTCAGGCAAAAAAAATGCTAAAACACGTTTTTTTGGCCCAAAAAGTCGATTTGTACTGTGCTAGAAAAATTTCAATTTTCAGGCAAAAAAAATGCTAAAACACGTTTTTTTGGCCCAAAAAGTCGATTTGTACTGTGCTAGAAAAATTTCAATTTTCAGGCAAAAAAAAATGCTAAAACACGTTTTTTTGGCCCAAAAAGTCGATTTGTACTGTGCTAGAAAAATTTCAATTTTCAGGCAAAAAAAATGCTAAAACACGTTTTTTTGGCCCAAAAAGTCGATTTGTACTGTGCTAGAAAAATTTCAATTTTCAGGCAAAAAAAATGCTAAAACATGTTTTTTTGGCCCAAAAAGTCGA
Organism: Petrolisthes manimaculis; assembly: GCA_034508575.1. Taxonomy (NCBI): domain Eukaryota; kingdom Metazoa; phylum Arthropoda; class Malacostraca; order Decapoda; family Porcellanidae; genus Petrolisthes; species Petrolisthes manimaculis. Next base: position 4,523 of record JAWZYT010002118.1, on the reverse strand, counting down.
TTTGTACTGTGCTAGAAAAATTTCAATTTTCAGGCAAAAAAAATGCTAAAACACGTTTTTTTTGGCCCAAAAAGTCGATTTGTACTGTGCTAGAAAAATTTCAATTTTCAGGCAAAAAAAATGCTAAAACACGTTTTTTTGGCCCAAAAAGTCGATTTGTACTGTGCTAGAAAAATTTCAATTTTCAGGCAAAAAAAATGCTAAAACACGTTTTTTTGGCCCAAAAGTCGATTTGTACTGTGCTAGAAAAATTTCAATTTTCAGGCAAAAAAAATGCTAAAACACGTTTTTTTGGCCCAAAAAGTCGATTTGTACTGTGCTAGAAAAATTTCAATTTTCAGGCAAAAAAAATGCTAAAACACGTTTTTTTTGGCCCAAAAAGTCGATTTGTACTGTGCTAGAAAAATTTCAATTTTCAGGCAAAAAAAATGCTAAAACACGTTTTTTTGGCCCAAAAAGTCGATTTGTACTGTGCTAGAAAAAAATCAGTTTTCAGGCAAAAAAAATGCTAAAACACGTTTTTTTGGCCCAAAAAGTCGATTTGTACTGTGCTAGAAAAATTTCAATTTTCAGGCAAAAAAATGCTAAAACACGTTTTTTTGGCCCAAAAAGTCGATTTGTACTGTGCTAGAAAAATTTCAATTTTCAGGCAAAAAAAAATGCTAAAACACGTTTTTTTGGCCCAAAAAGTCGATTTGTACTGTGCTAGAAAAATGTCAATTTTCAGGCGAAAAAAATGCTAAAATATGTTTTTTTGGCCAAAAAGTCGATTTGTACTGTGCTAGAAAAATTTCAATTTTCAGGCAAAAAAAATGCTAAAACACGTTTTTTTGGCCCAAAAAGTCGATTTGTACTGTGCTAGAAAAATTTCAATTTTCAGGCAAAAAAAATGCTAAAACACGTTTTTTTGGCCCAAAAGTCGATTTGTACTGTGCTAGAAAAATTTCAATTTTCAGGCAAAAAAAATGCTAAAACACGTTTTTTTGGCCCAAAAAGTCGATTTGTACTGTGCTAGAAAAATTTCAATTTTCAGGCAAAAAAAATGCTAAAACACGTTTTTTTGGCCCAAAAAGTCGATTTGTACTGTGCTAGAAAAATTTCAATTTTCAGGCAAAAAAAATGCTAAAACACGTTTTTTTGGTCCAAAAAGTCGATTTGTACTGTGCTAGAAAAATTTCAATTTTCAGGCAAAAAAAATGCTAAAACACGTTTTTTTGGCCCAAAAGTCGATTTGTACTGTGCTAGAAAAATTTCAATTTTCAGGCAAAAAAAATGCTAAAACACGTTTTTTTGGCCCAAAAAGTCGATTTGTACTGTGCTAGAAAAATTTCAATTTTCAGGCAAAAAAAATGCTAAAACACGTTTTTTTGGCCCAAAAAGTCGATTTGTACTGTGCTAGAAAAATTTCAATTTTCAGGCAAAAAAAATGCTAAAACACGTTTTTTTGGCCCAAAAAGTCGATTTGTACTGTGCTAGAAAAATTTCAATTTTCAGGCAAAAAAAATGCTAAAACACGTTTTTTTGGCCTAAAAAGTCGATTTGTACTGTGCTAGAAAAATTTCAATTTTCAGGCAAAAAAAATGCTAAAACACGTTTTTTTGGCCCAAAAAGTCGATTTGTACTGTGCTAGAAAAAATTCAATTTTCAGGCATAAAAAATGCTAAAACACGTTTTTTTGGCCCAATAAGTCGATTTGTACTGTGCTAGAAAAATTTCAATTTTCAGGCAAAAAAATGCTAAAACACGTTTTTTTGGCCCAAAAAGTCGATTTGTACTGTGCTAGAAAAATTTCAATTTTCAGGCAAAAAAATGCTAAAACACGTTTTTTTGGCCCAAAAAGTCGATTTATACTGTGCTAGAAAAATTTCAATTTTCAGGCAAAAAAAATGCTAAAACACGTTTTTTTGGCCCAAAAAGTCGATTTGTACTGTGCTAGAAAAATTTCAATTTTCAGGCAAAAAAAATGCTAAAACACGTTTTTTTGGCCCAAAAAGTCGATTTGTACTGTGCTAGAAAAAATTCAATTTTCAGGCAAAAAAAATGCTAAAACACGTTTTTTTGGCCCAAAAAGTCGATTTGTACTGTGCTAGAAAAATTTCAATTTTCAGGCAAAAAAAATGCTAAAACATGTTTTTTTGGCCCAAAAAGTCGATTTGTACTGTGCTAGAAAAATTTCAATTTTCAGGCAAAAAAAATGCTAAAACACGTTTTTTTGGCCCAAAAAGTCGATTTGTACTGTGCTAGAAAAATTTCAATTTTCAGGCAAAAAAAATGCTAAAACACGTTTTTTTGGCCCAAAAAGTCGATTTGTACTGTGCTAGAAAAATTTCAATTTTCAGGCAAAAAAAATGCTAAAACACGTTTTTTTGGCCCAAAAAGTCGATTTGTACTGTGCTAGAAAAATTTCAATTTTCAGGCAAAAAAAATGCTAAAACACATTTTTTTGGCCCAAAAAGTCGATTTGTACTGTGCTAGAAAAATTTCAATTTTCAGGCAAAAAAAATGCTAAAACATGTTTTTTTGGCCCAAAAAGTCGATTTGTACTGTGCTAGAAAAAAATCAATTTTCAGGCAAAAAAAATGCTAAAACACGTTTTTTTGGCCCAAAAAGTCGATTTGTACTGTGCTAGAAAAATTTCAATTTTCAGGCAAAAAAAATGCTAAAACACGTTTTTTTGGCCCAAAAAGTCGATTTGTACTGTGCTAGAAAAATTTCAATTTTCAGGCAAAAAAAATGCTAAAACACGTTTTTTTGGCCCAAAAAGTCGATTTGTACTGTGCTAGAAAATTTTAATTTTCAGGCAAAAAAAATGCTAAAACACGTTTTTTTGGCCCAAAAAGTCGATTTGTACTGTGCTAGAAAAATTTCAATTTTCAGGCAAAAAAAATGCTAAACACGTTTTTTTGGCCCAAAAAGTCGATTTGTACTGTGCTAGAAAAATTTCAATTTTCAGGCAAAAAAAATGCTAAAACACGTTTTTTTGGCCCAAAAAGTCGATTTGTACTGTGCTAGAAAAATTTCAATTTTCAGGCAAAAAAAATGCTAAAACACGTTTTTTTTGGCCCAAAAAGTCGATTTGTACTGTGCTAGAAAAATTTCAATTTTCAGGCAAAAAAAAATGCTAAAACACGTTTTTTTTGGCCCAAAAAGTCGATTTGTACTGTGCTAGAAAAATTTCAATTTTCAGGCAAAAAAAATGCTAAAACACGTTTTTTTGGCCCAAAAAGTCGATTTGTACTGTGCTAGAAAAATTTCAATTTTCAGGCAAAAAAAAATGCTAAAACACGTTTTTTTGGCCCAAAAAGTCGATTTGTACTGTGCTAGAAAAATTTCAATTTTCAGGCAAAAAAAAATGCTAAAACACGTTTTTTTGGCCCAAAAAGTCGATTTGTACTGTGCTAGAAAAATTTCAATTTTCAGGCAAAAAAAATGCTAAAAACACGTTTTTTTGACCCAAAAAGTCGATTTGTACTGTGCTAGAAAAATTTCAATTTTCAGGCAAAAAAAATGCTAAAACACGTTTTTTTGGCCCAAAAAGTCGATTTGTACTGTGCTAGAAAAATTTCAATTTTCAGGCAAAAAAAATGCTAAAACACGTTTTTTTGGCCCAAAAAGTCGATTTGTACTGTGCTAGAAAAATTTCAATTTTCAGGCAAAAAAATGCTAAAACACGTTTTTTTGGCCCAAAAAGTCGATTTGTACTGTGCTAGAAAAATTTCAATTTTCAGGCAAAAAAATGCTAAAACACGTTTTTTTGGCCCAAAAAGTCGATTTGTACTGTGCTAGAAAAATTTCAATTTCAGGCAAAAAAAATGCTAAAACACGTTTTTTTTGGCCCAAAAAGTCGATTTGTACTGTGCTAGAAAAATTTCAATTTTCAGGCAAAAAAAATGCTAAAACACGTTTTTTTTGGCCCAAAAAGTCGATTTGTACTGTGCTAGAAAAATTTCAATTTTCAGGCAAAAAAAATGCTAAAACACGTTTTTTTGCCAAAAAGTCGATTTGTACTGTGCTAGAAAAATTTCAATTTTCAGGCAAAAGAAATGCTAAAACATGTTTTTTGGCCCAAAAAGTCGATTTGTACTGTGCTAGAAAAATTTCAATTTTCAGCAAAAAAAATGCTAAAACACGTTTTTTTGGCCCAAAAAGTCGATTTGTACTGTGCTAGAAAAATTTCAATTTTCAGGCAAAAAAAATGCTAAAACACGTTTTTTTGCCCAAAAAGTCGATTTGTACTGTGCTAGAAAAATTTCAATTTTCAGGCAAAAAAAATGCTAAAACACGTTTTTTTGGCCAAAAGTCGATTTGTACTGTGCTAGAAAAATTTCAATTTTCAGGCAAAAAAATGCTAAAACACGTTTTTTTGGCCCAAAAAGTCGATTTGTACTGTGCTAGAAAAATTTCAATTTTCAGGCAAAAAAAATGCTAAAACACGTTTTTTTGGCCCAAAAAGTCGATTTGTACTGTGCTAGAAAAAATTTCAATTTTCAGGCAAAAAAAATGCTAAAACACGTTTTTTTGGC
>JAWZYT010002117.1:175000-185000 GCA_034508575.1 Petrolisthes manimaculis | reverse complement strand
TCTCACTTCTATCTCTCTCTCACACACTTCCTTTCCACACACACACACACACACATTTCACAGTCCCCCACCAACCTACTAATACTATCCTCACTACCGTCGTCGTAAAACTATCAGCAAAGTCGTGTAGAGTGTGAACGGTATAGAGGCCCGTGTAGCCGCTCCACCTCTCCACCCTCAACCTCTGTGTGGTGGCTCGGAGTTGTTGTTCCTGTGTGTGGCTCTCTGTCGTCACCTCCACCACCACCACGTATTTGAAGCTCTCGCGGGGGGGAAGGCGACGACGACGGGTAGTGGTGGTGGTGGTCGTAGAAGTGGTTGGTGTTGGTGTTGGTGGTGGTAGGGCATCTCTGACGTACCTAAACATAATAATTTGGGGTTTCTTATTGTTGTGGTAGGGGTTGTTGTGGTGTTGGGGGCATCTTTGACGTACCTAAAAATAATAATTTGGGGTTATTATTGTTGTGGTAATGGTTGTTGTGGTGATGGTAAAGTAGAAGTGGTTGTGGTTGATGGTGGTATCTCTGACGTACCTAAAAAATAATAATTTGGGGTTTATTATTGTTGTGGTAGTGATTGTTGTGGTGGTAGAAGTAGTAGTAGAATAATTTGGGGTTTATTATTGTTGTTGTTGTTGACGTACCTAAAAAATAATAATTTGGGGTTTATTAGCGTTATTTTACTCGTGGGTTGTTGTTGTTATTATTGTTTTTATCTTTATTTTTGTTGTTGCATTACTGTATTATTGTTATTATTAGTAGTAGTATCATTATATCATTACTCATTATCATCATTATTATTATCACTGTTATTATTATCATTGCATATTAAAATAAAATAGTAGCTGCTGACCATTACTCTTAACATCACACACACACACACACACAAACAAACACACACATACACACAAACACACACATCACCACAAATAACCATCATCATCTACTATTATCATTATATTTGTGCTCACAGTGTAATGGAAGACACACACAATTTCTTCTCCTGTAACACCGTATAGGCTTCCCACGCCCCCGACCACCTCACCCAACCCTCCAGTAACCCGGGGTCTGTCATATCCTCCAGGGACCTATAGGCTAACATCAGTAGGTTCCTGGCACGACACCCTCTTCCTCCTGTTGCTGTTGTTGTATTGGTGGCCGCGTCAGTAGTTGCTTCGTTGCGTTTGTTGTTGAGCATTAGTGTGAGTTTGGTGTGTTCGTAGTACGTGTCTGTGAATAAAGTTAGGTTAGGTTAGGTTAGGGGTATTATTATTATTATTATTGCTGTTATTATTATTGTTGTTGTTATTATTATTATTGCTATCAATCAATCATGTATATTTAAAAACAAAGTTTTTCAAAAATATCCAAAATATCTAGGGGTAAATCGGGGGTAATTTGGGGACATATCCAAAATATCGGGGGTTGTTTCCGTGGTAGTTTGGGGACACCTGTCAGGTTAGTGGGTAGTGTTACGACACCATGTAACCCCGTATGGATCTGGGGTGGTCAAGATCCGCAGGCCAAGCACCCAAGGCGTAGCCGTGAATGGCGAAGCCAGTGCTTGTTATTATTATAATTGCTGTTATTATTATTATTGTAATTATTAGTGTCATTATCATTATTTATCATTAAACATTTTCATCATTCATTACCTTGTATGAGAGTGAAATGACCACCTATGACCCTTCTCTCCAGACGTTGTTGTTGTTGTTGTTGTAGTTGTAAGGGTTGTGTGGTGTTGTGTTGTTGTTGCATGGAGACACTACCACCACTGGGTAGACTCAACCCTCTCACGTGTGCCACAGGGTACCATATCAGGGCTCTGAAACACACACACACATTGTTATTATTATTGTTATTATTATTATTAAGGAAGGGAGAACAAAAAAACACCACACACACATACATGGAAAAAAGTCTGGGGTCTATCGCAATTTCAATATTAAGTTTAAATGTCGTGATAGAAGTTATTTTTAATGTGATATGACTGATGGTATTAAATGTTAGAACGATTTACCATTTTCCGGTGGATTGTTGATATACTGAGGTTTGACAATCCGTGTAATTATAACTCATTACAACATCTTCAAAATAAACCATATATGTGATTAATTAATACTGCGTCAGAAAGTACATCATTGATATATTTCAATATTAGATGATAGTCTCTCTCTCTCTCTCTCTCTCTCTCTCTCTCTCTCTCTCTCTCTCTCTCTCTCTCTCTCTCTCTCTCTCTCTCTCTCTCTCTCTCTCTCTCTCTCTCTCAGGTGAGGAAGGAGGGGCTAGAGAAAGATGGGGTCAGGTCACATTAATACCTTGGTACTGTAAAAAAACCCACTCTTGTTGACGGAAATAATATATTAATGCATACAGAAAGGAATGACATAGATAGTAGAAGAAGAAGAATTTTAGGGCTTTATGCCTATGGACTCGTGTTGGTTATTAAGGCAGTCAGTGTTGTTACATCAACATATCTTCTCCCAGCCTACAAGGTTACTATCCTTGTTTATACAGTCGGGTACCTACTTACTGCTGGGTGAGAACAGGGACATAGGGGGGGCTTGGGAAAATTGTCCAACAATTCCACTGACACGGGAATCGAACCCGGGACCTCTCGCGTGCTAGGCGAGTGTGCTAACCATTACACCATCAATGGCAATGGTGGTGGGAGTAAAGAGGAAAAAATAAAGAGTGTGTGATAGTTATCACTAGAGGTTATAGTAAGGAAATAACAATATAGTAGTAGAGTACAAGTTCCTGGACTCAACCAGGCTGCTCACATGTTTATTTTCATTATCAAGATTATAGTTATCTTTCTTTTCATTGTTTATAATTATATTTATTACAAGCACTGGCTTCGCCAGCCACGGCTACGCCGTGGGTGCTTTTGCCTGCGGCGCTGCTCGCTTCGCTCACCCACATGTCCACATGTAAACTTTTAGCTACGTTATTTTATTCATTATCCATTGTATGTAATAGTTGAGGTGTATTTAAAGGCTATATTTACATCACTTGTGTGGCCAATAAACCTCACCATACAAAAAAAAAAAAAAAATCAGAAATGTAAGGCAATGTGAGAACACGTTTATAGTTTGTGTGTGTGTGTGTGTGTGTGTGTTTTTTGTGTTTTTTTTTTTTGGGGGGGGGGGGCATAGTGAGATTACCCTGCATGTTTACTTATAACTTACGCCCATAGTTTTAAAAATGTTGAGGGCCCTTACTGGAGCTCCATGAATTCTCCAAACTACCTACTCCAGGCAACAGATTCCCCATTAGAACTACTGAAGGGTTCTGTGTTGTGGCCTGGATTATTTTGGAGGGTTCATAGAGCTCCAGTAAGGGCCCTCAAATTTATTTTAAACTACGGGTCTTGGGTGTAGCTTTTCTCAGTACTTTATTTGGAACAGACACACATCTTCACTACACACCAACACACACACACAGAGATCTTCACTACCACCCACACACACACACACACGTCTTCACTACACACTACAACCACACACATCTTCACTACCCACCACACACACACACACACACGTCTTCACTACCCACCACACACACACATCTTCACTACCCACCACACACACACACACACATCTTCACTACCCACCACACACACACACACACACACACACACGTCTTCACTACCCACCACACACACACATCTTCACTACCCATCACACCAACACACACATCTTCACTACCCACCACCACACCAACACACATCTTCACTACCCACCACACACACACACATATCTGCACTACCCACACACGCACACACACACAAACAGATCTTCACTACCCACCACCAACACACACACACACACACACACATAGATCTTCACTACCCAACACACCACACACATACACAGATCTTCACTACCCACCACCACACACACACAAACAGATCTTCACAACCCACCACCACACACACACACACACACACACACAAACAGATCTTCACAACCCACCACCACACACAGATAGATAGATAGATAGATATTTTATTGACCACAGCTCCATGTATCATTACATTATACAATATAGATATATTTACAAGTGCCATATAAATCAGAAAACATTATCTTGGCAGTAAACTGTAGTCCAACACTAAATACAATAAATACTCTTAAATCTTTACCCAAACACTAAACACCCTTAAAACATAACCTTAACAATAAATAGACAAAATTTCATGAATTATTTTGCACACTACCCTTGGTTCATACATCTCAGAAAACAATTCTTCTAGATAACTAAATCTATATTTATCCCTGATGTAACATGTGAGTGGACACTCCTGTACCACATGTTGTTCCGTCTGTACTTGACCACAACTACACACTCGTTCTTCTAGAGGTAAACGGCCTCTACCTCTTCTGTTCCATCTCCCAGTCTCACACGCCAAGTTGTGTCCACTCACACGGAACTTCGTAAAAGATAATCTTTGTATCTCACTAATTGTGTGTCTTTCTCTATATACATAATGGACTGAAAAGTCAGAGTTGATGTTCTTATAAGTATTACGTCTTGATGAATTACTGTTAATAATGCCATCAATTAGGTCCTGCCTCACCCAATCCAAATTTCCCGGATCACGCTGCAGGAACTCTCCAATACACCTCCCTGTCACTGTGTTCGAATCAGTAACTAATCCGATGACGAACATCAATGGATCATCATCATACCCTGAACGTTCCTTCCACATGGTCCGGAAGAACTTATGCTGCTTATATTTGACCAATTCACCCAAAGGTGGATATCCTGACTCAACGTAACAAACATCATTACATGTAGATCGTCTTACCCCTAATAACTTCTTTAAACACCAATTATATAATTTAACCATTGGTCTGAGGTCGGCACCAATCCAAGATTCACAGCCATACATTAATGTTGACATCAGCACTGCTTCAAATACCCGCTTTTTCACAATAAACGGTATATCGTTATTCTTGGATATAAATGAAACAAATTTCAACACATGTGGCATCCTGGAGTTAGCGTGCTCTCTGACCGCGGACGAGGTAGATCCGTCACTCGTGAACGTTGAACCTAAGTATACATACTTGTTACAATGTTCTACAACCAAATCGTTCACAACCAAGGGATCCGAGTCCTCACCGCGGCCACGTATCACAAAAAACTTCGTCTTAGACTGGTTGATCTTCATACCGTACCCAGAGCAATAATTATGTAGCAGAGTTAGCTTTTTTAACATGTTATACCTGTTGGTTGATAAAATAACTGTATCATCCATAAGCACTAGAGTATGCAACCATATTAAAAAACCATCATGTTCACACCCATCCTTAATCATTCTTATGAGGTCATCCACAAATATTATAAATAACAAACACGACGTTGGTGAACCTTGTCTTACTCCTAGTGTTATGGTAACAAGGGAAGTCCCAACCCAACTCTGTCACAGTATACATTCCTATTATGGCACACAACATTACTGAGCCACACCCCAGGCGACGTAATATTCTAAACAGTATATGCCTGGGTACTCTGTCGTAGGCCTGAGTGAAATCTATAAATGTAACATATAATGTTAATTTCTTTCTCCTAGCCATATCACACAGTAAACGAAGTGAAACAATATGCTCGAGACACCCTCTCTTCTGTTGAGCACCAGCCTGCTCCCTATACGGTCTGAACCATTGCTTTATTCTCTCGCACAATACCATGTCATAAACTTTGGCTATACTATTTATTATATTAATTCCTCTGTAATTTTTGACCTCATTCCTATCACCTCTCTTAAACACTGTCACCAATTTAGCCTTGGCCCACTCCCTTGGGTAGGTGCCTGAAAATACAGAATTAAACAAAGTTGTGAGTAATAAAATCCATTCACCAGGCAAAATCTTAAAAATACCGGGAGTAACACCGTCAGGACCACTTGCTTTATCAGATTTTAAATTCTTAACCTGTTTCTGGACTTCATATGGTGTGATAGGGTCGTCCAATACAGGCACATACACATCAGGGTCGGGGTCATGTTCAACGACAATATTATCAGGGGGGTTGAAGGTACGCTCAAAGAATACCTTAAACTCATCATCAGATGGTCGGCAGTCATTACTGTCTTTGTTACCATATTCTCCTTTCCAGTTAATGGCTCTCCAAATTTGTAAGTCATCTTTATTTGCTAACAGCCTTTCCCATCTCCCTAAATTATCATTCACACCCTGCTCCCGTTGCTCACCCCTACTTACACACCCACACCTGTACAGAGCATCCGTTATATTCTTAGCCAACTCGTCATGATCATTAGAATTCAGGTCAACATCTATAGTTTGCAAATTATTAAGAAACATTCTTTCGTCAATACAACTCATTTTTATAGGCTTAACATTTACAAATCCATGGGAAGAAGCTCCGCTATTTATTGCGTGTGTTCCGAGGCAGCTCGCCCGGATATTCAGGTATTCTAAATCTATTTTAGGTAGTTCCATTTGAAGAGTTATCGGAGCGTGGTCTGAAGGCAACGATTCATCTTGTATCACAGAAAACTCACTCACCCTACCCACCATGTTGTAACTCATTAAGCACGTGTCCAATTCAGAAATCCACTCTTTCCCTTTTCTATATGTTTTACCTCCAACAAAATGCTTCAAATGTGTCTTCAAATTGTTTAACAGCACCATTTTAGACTCTTTGCAAATACTAGACAAAATAAAAGCACTCTCATTGGGCAATCGTACATCATCTGCCAAAACAGGATAAGACAATATTTCCTGGTTTGGCAACTGACTGGGCAGCTCCCGAGCGAATCTCCCGAATCTGGCATTCATGTCACCAATAATACAAAACTCACTACAATTTTCGCTCGTTACCAACTTCTCCTGTATACTTGCAAACGACTCGTGTGAATAATAATGGGAGTCGACAGGTGGTACATAACAAAACCCAAACACAGTATTGGACATACACTTAATCTTTACCCAAATCTGTTCCTCTATGCTAGTGTCAACATCTGCAATACTCTGTGCAAACCAGTTTTTCACCAAGAGCACTGTCCCCCCCCGTTCACACGACCCTCTTACTGCACTTCTGTAAGTAACATATCCCGGAAAAGATACAGCTAACGACGTCTTTACCTCGTTTAAACTAATTATGTCAAACTTTACCAGTAAATCTTGTACACTCTTTTTTTCTAGTTTAGTCCTCACTCCGTTTATATTCCACGATATAATTTTCAATGTTTCTCTCAGCTGTGGTCTATTCAGAAAAACTGAGAGTTCCATACATCGATGACGACTCCATCCCTGTACAGTTTCCTCTCTCGTACATCCAGGCGTATGGTGCACCCTGCGTTCTCCGGTCTCTGTCGCTCTGTCCTCTCGGCGTCACGTAACCTCCTCCACTCCTCCCGCACGCTGGGATGAACGTCCTTCTTAATGTAGATTCTCCTGTATTCGCCATTCGCTTCCTTCAGTTGTTTTGCTTTCTCAAGAATTTTATCCCTTACTTGTCTTCTGGCGACGGTGACCAGTATGGGCCGCCGCCTGTTGTTGTCACCTCTGTTGCCCAACCTTCTATGCTCTTGAATCTCCTCGCTGATACCCACTTCTGACCAGATTTTCCTCAGCTTCTCCTCCTCTGACGTTCCTCCTTCCAAGGCCTCGTTCTCATCAGGGACCCCAGTTATTATTAGATTATTTTCTCTTTCTTTTCTGTCTATCACCTCAAGGAACCGTTGCTGTTTGGCAATTACTTCAGCTTGTTTATTCACCTGCGATTGTAACTCATCGAACCTCTTGTTGATGCCGCCGTCAGGGGCTATCACAGCGGTCTTCAGATCGACCACTTCCTTGACCAGATCGTTGAGTTTCGTCGTCAGTGCCTGCAGCAGTCCCTCACCAGGCTCAGGTGGCGCCATAATGCTTTCTATCAAATCTTCTTTCGTCAGTCGCGACAACTGGTTCCGCTGCATTTTCCTTAGATCACTTAAACTTTTCGCCATCTTAGCCTTTTACTGATAAATCCTTGGCTAATGTTGGAAAACTTACACTGAAACCACTATATTTCCACCAACTGAGAGGTCCGAAGCACCAGCAAGACCACCAACACATACGCCGTCACCCGGTCACATTTTAACTTCTAATTTTGCCGGAACTTCGTTAAACCTTCGTAGTCTTTATATCTTCCACCATAGATGGACACTTCCCACAGCAGTTGATGTCAATTACTATTCACCAGCTTGTCTTGTAACGTGTATACTGAGGTTTTATGAGGAGCACCAAGTCACGGGTGTTTACCTTCAGCCGCCATGACACACACACCCACACAAACACACACACACACAAACAGATCTTCACTACCCACCAACACACACACACACACAGATCTTCAATACCACACCAACACACACACACACACAAACAGATCTTCAACACCACACCAACACACACACACACACACACACACATCTTCAACACCACACCAACACACCACACACCAACACACACACATCTTCACAACCCACCACAACACACACACACACACACAAACAGATCTTCACTACCCACCACCACCACACACACACACACAAACAGATCTTCACTACCCACCACCACCACACACACACACACACACAGACACACACACATCTTCACTACCACACCAACACACACACACACATGCTTGCCTACAAAAAACACTACACAAATTTAAACTGACAAGGGAATGAGAAGATTAATTCGAAAACAAGTACCAAACAATTAATAAAAAAATGACACGGGTGAAGAAAAGTCAAGTTGGAGGAGAGTCGTTGTTCCTGTAGGCCGTCAAGGAAATGTGTATCCAGGAGATGAGACGAGAAGCCCAGATGGAATACCTCAAGAACCAGGAGATGTAGACACACATGGCCAAACTCACTGACGAGGAAAAGCAAGAGTTGTGGGATGATGTGGAGAGGCAGTGGAGACAGGATACAACCACAACTACAACCACAACACCATCACCACTTACAAGGCAGTGTAGGGAGGATACAACCACTACAACAACCACAACAACAACATCACCACCATCACCACTTACAAGGCAGTGGAGGGAGGATACAACCACTACAACCACAACAACACCATCACCACTTACAAGGCAGTGTAGGGAGGATACAACCACAACTACAACCACAACTACAACATCACCACCACCACCACTTTCAAGGACAGGACATATTAGTGCTACAACTCTAGGGGGCATTGACTTGAGAGAGGATACTGAGTGTTGGAGCGCCGGTAAAGCAGAAAGAATGTATCTGACACTGAAGAAAAAGTATTAGAAGCCAACAAGAACAACGATATATTTAACACTGAAGAAAAGGGAAGCAAAGTTGAAGCCACCACCACTCATACCGACAACAACAACGATAAATTTAACACTGAAGAAAAGGGAAGCAAAGTTGAAGCCACCACCACTCATACCGACAACAACAACGATATATTTAACACTGAAGAAAAGGGAAGCAAAGTTGAAGCCACCACCATTCATACCGACAACAACACCAACGATAAATTTAACACTGAAGAAAAGGGAAGCAAAGTTGAAGCCACCACCATTCATGCCAACAACAACACCAACAACAACAACACCAACAACAACAACACCTACTACTACTACTAATAGGTGGTGGTGTTGTTGTTGATAGTAGAAAGTGACCAGATCCTACAACCATCTTTATAATAACAACAATAACAACAACAACAACTACTACTATTACTAATACTACTACCCAATTATTTGCCAACACGATAATTTTCCCTAAATTAAATAGCTGTAAAGTTGATATGATATTGTGAATTTGTGGTTGTCAAGGATAGGTTTGTAAAGAGAAGGTTAGCAATTGATAATAAGGATTTACAGCCCTATTTGTGTTTCAAGTGCAGGTTATGAAATGATGTAATGACATGACTGTAGATTCGGAGTAATAAAAGTGAGACAACGGAAAGTATTGATATGATGATCTTTTTTTCATTTTCCAT
>JAWZYT010002117.1:82500-172500 GCA_034508575.1 Petrolisthes manimaculis | reverse complement strand
CCTACCAACCTACCTACCTACCAACCTACCTACCTACCAACCTACCAACCTACCTACCTACCCACCTACCTACCAACCTACCTACCTACCAACCTACCTACCAACCTACCTACCTACCCACCTACCAACCTACCTACCCACCTACCCACCTACCAACCAATTTACCTACCTACCTACCTACCCACCCACTTACCTACCCACCAACCAACCTACCTACCAACCTACCAACCTACCTACCTACCTACCCACCTACCAACCTACCAACCAATTTACCTACCCACCTACCTACCTACCAACCTACCTACCTACCTACCAACCTACCTACCAACCTACCTACCTACCAACCTACCTACCAATCTACCAACCTACCTACCTACCTACCAATCTACCTACCTACCAACCTACCAACCTACCCACCTACCTACCAATCTACCTACCAACCTACCTACCAACCTACCAACCTACCTACATTCCAACCTACCTACCTACCTACCCACCAACCTACCTACCCACCAACCTACTTACCTACCTACCTACCAACCTACCTACCTACCTACCAACCAACCTACCTACCTACCTACCAACCAATTTACCTACCAACCTACCTACCTACCTACCTACCCCCCTACCTACCAATCTACCAACCTACCTACCTACCAACCAACCTACCTACCAACCTACCTACCTACCTACCAACCTACCTACCCACCTGTATGCCTTTAAGGTAAAATAATGGTACGATATATTTTCCTTCCCAGCGGTGGCAGCGTGGAATGTAAACAAACCGAGTGGGTTGCCAGGCGTACGATGATAAGTGAAGTATGTGTAATTCAGTAATTAGTGGGGTGTTTTTTGTGACGAAAATGTCCTCTGTCCCCCCTCGTGTACGTGCACTTTCCGTGTGTGAATTCCTGGCGCTGTAGGTGGTCACATGACAATCTGTATACCATGACACACAAACAGAGTCTCTTCATTTAGATATATAGATGTGACGTGAGTGTGTGTGTGTGGAGGGGGGGTAAGATGTGACGTACGTGTGTGTGTGTGTGTGTGTGTGTGTGCATGTATAACAGCTCGTGTGGTTGTTGTTGTTGTTGTTGTTGTGATTGTTGTTGTTGTTGTTGTTGTTGTAATTGTTGTAATTGTTGTTGTTGTTGTTATTATTGTTGTTGTTATTATTGTAATTGTTGTGGTTGTTGTGGTTGTTGTTGTTGTGGTTGTTGATGTTGTTGTTATTGTTGTGGTTGTTGATGTTGTAATTGTTGTTGTTGCTTCACAATTAACACTAACACTGAATGGATTTTAGTCTCTCTATCTCTGTCTCTGTCTCTCTCTCTCTCTCTCTGTCTGTCTCTGTCTGTCTCTCTCTCTGTATCTCTGTCTGTCTCTCTCTCTCTCTCTGTATGTCTCTCTCTCTCTCTCTCTCTCTCTCTCTACTTATGTCACGATATGCCTTAAATATTTCAGAGCCAGGAATCCTAGTTATGCCACACACACACACACACACACACACACACACACACACACACACACACACAGGGTAATGTAACCACACACACACATGAATGTTCCCTCTCTCTCTCTCTCTCTCTCAAACACACATGCACACACATACACATACATACACACACACACACAGGGTAATGTAACCACACACACACATGAATGTTCCCTCTCTCTCTCTCTCTCCCTCTCTCTCAAACACACACGCACACACACATACGGTCATTCCCCCTACACACACACACACGATCATAACACACACACACACAAACACACACATACACACAGACATAGCCTACACACACACACACATACACACGATCATAACACAAACACACACATACACACAGTCATAGCCTACACACACACACACACACAAACACACACACACACACACAGACACGCATGCAAACAAAACCTCATTGATTCTTCACAAACACGAAACACAAAAATCATTAGCCAATACTAAAGGGGGTGGGGGTGGGGGGGTGGGAGTAGGGGGCAGGCCAGCCGCATATTCCGAAACTGTTGTTAATCTCGGCCCCATCTAATATATCAGCCAATCAGACGCCTTTCTCTCTTCATGACGTCACCTCCTATTAACCAATCACACTCCGAAAGGTATGACGTCATAGCTTGCTTTTATTGGTATAAGACATTGCACTTTTTCACGACAGAAGTGGTCATTTATTTCTTCATACCTCATTAATTTCATTAAATATTTACTTGTTTTTTTTGTTACAAACGGAATAATGGTAGAGGATTAACATTATAGTAAAAAATGTGTCAGTCTAATAAAAAATGAACTAAAAATTAAGTTGAAGTGAAAATAGTGACTATCAGTAATATCAGTAATATTAGCCTCTCACGACTCACGAGTTTCCCTTGTGTCATGACGTCATATTCCGATTAACTAATGACTCGCACTTATCCTCGTCCTGAAAAAAATAACTAATATAAAAACATTGCACTCCTTTACGACAGCTGTCATTTTTAGCTCCGGCCTCAGTCGAAAGCTCAAGGTCTTATCGTAATTATTGTTCTTGTTCTTGTTCTTGTTCTTCTTGGGGCGACCACTTCTAAAATGCTTCAACTCACTCACTCACTCACTCACTCACTCATTCTTCTTGGGTCGACCATTTCTTAAAAGGGGTTCAACTCACTCACTCACTCACTCACTCATTTCACTTGACTCATTAATAAGAGCCGGAGCTTTTGAAGGGTATTCCTTCATGTTGTTGTTTCCATTATACAGTTACGAGCACTAAGGTATATAACTTTAGTTGAAGCTTTGAACAGTCCAATTCACCAACGAAGTACTGTTATTCCAATGGAGATCTTATTGTGTATTTATTTATGGTCTCTAGGTATTCCAAGCAAACCTAAATAGTTATTAGTGCTCATTACTGTACCTCATTTACTACGTGAAATAATGGTGGGACGATTTTGATTGTAGATAACACTAAAAATAAATGTTGGTAACTAAGGTCTGTCTTGTGTTGTCTCTCCCTTTTATTATACCCAACATCATGGAGCATCTATGTCCTTTATCTTTGTGGGGTTATTCCATCTCCTGGCAATTTGCACCAAGTCACCAACTGCACCGAATACTGCTGTGTGTCGTCTGTGGCACATGTAGCAGATACGTCATACACGGTCATGGCAACAATTATCAAACAAATCTGGATAACGTATTATAATAATCATTATTAATATTATTATGCACAATAATAATAATTGGTGTAATCGTATACGTTGGAGTTAACGAAGCTATGACGTCATACCTTTGAAAGAGTGTGATTGGTCAATCGGAGGTGACGTCATGATGAGAGAAAGGCGCCTGATTGGATGATAATTTTGATGGTGCCGAAATTAACAACAGTTTCGGAATATGCGGGCAGCCCTGGGGGGGGGGGGTTGGGGGTGCGGGAATAAGGGGACAGGCTTGGGGGTGGGGTAAAAAGCCTGTCCCCTATTCCCGCACCCCCCTAACCCCCTCCCAAGCCTGTCCCCCTACTCCTGCACCCCCTAAAAAAAACCGCACCCCCTATACTCCCCCAAGCCCTCAATGGTATGTACAGCCTCAAACTAACAACAACAACAAAAACAAACACTTTCCTTTCATCGTGTAAATAAATCAGTATCATAACAAGATATAATCATACAACAACACCTTACTTACGTCAACTCAAGCAACCCCCTCAATTATTATTATTATTATGAGGTGGTGCAAAATCATACACGTGTTGTTCTTTATTACCAAGATATTTACTTTGATGGAAGGAAAATGTGAGTGGTTATTATTATTATTATTATTATTATTATTATTATTATTATTATTATTATTATTATTATTATTATTATTATTATTATTATTATTATGAGGTGGTGCAAAATCACACACGTGTTGTTCTTTATTACCAAGATAATATATTTACTAAGATGGCAGGAAAGTGTGGGTGGATATTTGATTGTGGCTGTACTAATAGAGGATGAATGGATGGATGGATGGATGAATGGATGGATGGATTTGTTTCGTGGCATAGAATGGAGGAATCAAAACATCTCCTTAATTAAGCTTCACACACACACACACACACACAGACTCGTAATATGAAAATCCCTGATAGTGATGTGTATGAAAAATTTGATAAGGTTAGGTTAGGTTAGATTAGGTTAGGTTAGGTTAGGTTGAGTTAGGTGAGGATTGGTTGGGTTAGGTTGGGATAGGTTGGGTTGGATTAGGTTAGGTTAGATTAAGTTAAGTTAGGTTAGGTTAGGTTAGGTTAGGTTAGGTATAAACAAAAATAATAATAAATAAATAAAAACTTTACTCATTTTCCCCCTTGTGGATATTGTATGTATGTATGTATGTATATATGTATATTATGTATGTATGTATATATGTATGAATGTTAACTGATTGATTGCTATTAGGTACAGCAACAACGAGGTCATTTAGCGCCATAAAAAGGTGATAGAGAGGTGTGACAGTAAGCATTATGTATGTATGTATGTATGTTGACAAGACTTTAGCTGCTGTCTGTACATTGAAGGAAGAGGAAAGGAAAGAAGCGAATAAAAAAATATGTGAATAATATATGAATGCATGTGTGTGTATGTGTTTAGCAATGTGTGTGTATGTAGCAATGTGTATATGTGTGGTGTGTGTGTGTTTAGCAATGTGTATGTGTGTATGTAGAAATGTATGTGTGTGGTGTGTGTGTGTAGCAATGTCTATGTGTGTGGTGTGTGTGTGTGTGTAGCAATATGTGTGTAGTGTGTGTGTGTGTATGTATATATGTATGTATACCTTCACCACCTATATTATACACACACACACACACACACACAACCAACTAGAACCAAAGGAATGTGTTCGTGGTACAATTCATGACATAAATTCCAGGTGGTAGTGGTAGTGGTAGTGGTAGTAGTAGTGGTAGTGGTAGTAGTGGTAGTAGTATTGTTGTTGTTATTATTATTATTTTTATTTTTATTATTCTTATTATTATTAGACTACTACTACCACTAAAATTACACAGACACACACGGGCTCCCTATCACACATACATACACAAACATGTACAGTACAAACACAAACACATACACACACACAGTTTACTTTTCACACACACACACATACACACACGTACAGTACAAGCACAAACACATACACACACATAGTCAGTCACCTTTTCACAAACACACACACACGTACAATACAAACACAAACACAAACACACATATAGTCAGTCACCTTTTCACACACACACATACACACAAACAAGACAGACACACACACACACATACTCACCTTTTCACACACACACACACAACACACACACATTTTTTTTTCTAAGTACTTACCTCTTATTATTGGTGTTGACATAGTTGGAGGAGGTGCGATACTGGGACCTCTTTTCAACGGAGCACACGTAACGTAAACAGTCGGCCCAGTACGAGTCCAAGGAAGGAGACACTACAAGGTTGAAACAAGACTCGAACAGACCCACTTGGTTTATGACACCTCCTCCCCTGTTTACACCTCCTCTGTTGCTGTTGCTGTTGCTGTTGTTTACATTCCCGTTGCCGTTGCTGTCTGTTGCTGTTGTTGCTGTTAGTTTTGGTCTTCTCTGTATTTTGTTCATGGTGCCCTGTTGTGTTTTCATAAAGAGTCGAATCTCGCCAGTAGTTTCTTTTCTCCTCGCTACTGCTGCACCGAACATCTCATTAATATCCACCACCACGACATCAACATCGGTTTGCTTGTGTTGGGTTGTTGTTGTTGTTGTGGGTATTCATGCAGTGGTTGTTGTTGTTTTTGTTGGGGTTGTTGTTGTTGTGGGTATTCATGTAGGTGTTGTTGTTGTTGTTGTGGTGGTGGTGGTTGTTGTAGTGGTAGCAATGGTTGTACTGTAGTAGTTCTTGTAGTACTAGTAGTAGTAGTAGCAACTGTAATCCTAGTAGCAGTAACGGTACTAGTAGTAGTAGTAGTAGTAGCACGGTAGCAGTACTGGTAGCAGGGGTGGTGTTGGTGGTGGTGGTAGTAGTAGTAGTAGTAATAGCAGTAGCAACCGTACTACTAATGGTAGTGCTAGTAGTAGTAGTAATGGTAGTAGCAATAATAGTAGCAATAGCAGTAGTAGTATTAATAGCAGTAGCAGGGATGGTGGTAGTACAGGTAGCGGTACTAGTAGTATTAATAGCAGTAACAGGGATGGTAGTAGTAGTAGCAGTATAAGTAGTGGTCGTATTCACAAAGCAGTAATAATGTCTGTAGTAGTCAGTATTATTATTATTATTATCATTCAACAAGCATAAGCCAACCAACCATTTATTTCATCTGACAAGTGGGACAAGTCGTACAGGTAAAGTCATGGTCTAATGTACTGCAACACCTTCCAATGAGATGGCTTCGAAAAATGATCCGAAACTATAGCTATTGGGTGTGCAATTTTGGTTCATAAAATTAACTCAAATAGCTCGCTTTTATTCACCAGGTTGCAGTACATTAGACCATGACTTTACCAAGCCATCGTATAGTACACCATAGAGGTTCTTGAATATGGTACACAAAGATAATAATTGGATCTGTTATTTGGGTAATACACTATACTACGATTTAATACACACTATACACTACGATTTAATATACACTACACACTACACGTGCATCATTCATCAATTGTTTTATATACAAATGTACATAGATAGGTGTATTCCTCATAATAATAATAATAATAATAATAATAATAATAATAATAATAATATTAATATGGTATCAGAGTAATTGTTGTAATCCAAGGCTTTATTCTTGATCTGTTTTTTAGCTCCGGCCTCAGCCGAGAGCTCAAGGTCTTATCGTAATTATTGTTCTTGTTCTTGTTCTTGGGGCGACAACTTCTTAAAAGAGCTTCAACTGACTCACTCACTCACTCACTCATTCTTCTTGGGTCGACCATTTCTTAAAAAGAGTTCAACTCACTCACTCACTCACTCACTCATTCTTCTTGGGTCGACCATTTCTTAAAAAGAGTTCAACTCACTCACTCACTCATTTCACTTGAATCATTAAGAGCCGGAGCTTTTGAAGGGTTTTCCTTCATGTTCTTGTTTCATTGTAAAACTGAATATATTTTAATTAATGGACGATTCTTTAGATTAGTGGTTCCCAAACTGGGGGCCATGGCCTCCTGGGGGGCCATATAGAAGAATGTAGGGGGCCATAATCTGAGGCTAAGCATAAATAAAACCAAAGGAGTTTAGCGGGTAGGTAGCCAGTGGAGGGAACTTACAGGTTCAGTACAGGTTTGTACAATGCCTTGCTGCCAGACACATGAGTAATACGTCCTTTTTTATATGATTATGTGTTGTTGACATAAAACAAGACATGGGGATGTATTAGGGAAGCAAGATAATTTTAACTCAACATAATTCTAATCTAAGGCTTCCTAAGCTGTGTATTCTGTATGATAATCTGGTGTTGAATCTTACGTATCAGCAAGGATGTTCATAGTATTCAGTTAACGGGTTATGGTTGGGGGGGGGGGGCATGGACAAGGATCATGTATGAAAAGTGGGTAACGACCAGAAAAAGTTTGGGAACCATTGGAACTTTAGATTATTATTATTATTATATTATTATTATTATTACTATCATTATAATTATTATTATTATTATTAATATTATTAATATTATTATTATTATAATTATTATGTATATTTCCAATATCTTACACAAACACACACATACAGTACACCAATTTTGAAGTCACATGTTATTTTTTTCAATATCTAATACACACACACACACACACGCACACACTCGCACTTATTTTGAAGCTCTATGTATGTGTTTTTTTTTTTTTTTTTTAAATGTCTAACACACACACACACACACACACACACACACACACACACACACAATAGTTAGCAGTTCCTTGTTTCTTGGTTCACTTCACAAACACTTGAGAGAGAGAGAGAGAGAGAGAGAGAGAGAGAGAGAGAGAGAGAGAGAGAGAGAGAGAGAGAGAGGAATGAAAAGGAGGAAAGTAGGATAAGAGAGAGAGAGAGAGAGAGAGAGAGAGAGAGAGAGAGAGAGAGAGAGAGAGAGAGAGAGAGAGAGAGAGAGAGAGAGAGAGTGAGAGAGAGAGAGGAATGAAAAGAAGAGAAGGTATAATGAGAGAGAGAGAGAGAGAGAGAGAGAGAGAGAGAGAGAGAGAGAGAGAGAGAGGGACACACATACGGGTACAACTGAGGTGTGTCGAGTACTGATTTGACTGACTGACTGACTGTGTGTGTGTGTTAGTGTGTGTGTATGTGTATGTGTGTGTATGAGTGTGTTTGTGTGTGTGTGTATATATATACGTGCATGTGTATGTGTATGTGTGTATAAGTGCATGTTACTGCGTATGTGTATGTGTGTGTATATATATATATATATATATATATATATATATATATATATATATATATATATATATATATATATATATATATATATATATATATATATATACGTGCATGTGTATGTGTATGTGTGTGTATAAATGCATGTTACTGCATATGTGTATGTGTGTGTGTATATACGTGCATATTTGGTGTTTATGTGTGTGTGTATGTATGTATGGGTTCTTGTGTGTGCGTGTGCGAGCGTGAGTATGTGTGTGTGTATGCGTGTGTGTGTATGGGTTCGTGTGTGTGCGTGTACGAGCGTGAATATGTATATATGTGTGTGTGTGTGTGTGTGTGTATGCAAGCGTGAGTATATATATATATATATATATATATATATATATATATATATATATATATATATATATATATATATATATATATATATATATATATGTGTGTGTGTGTGTGTGTGTGTAAAAGGGGAGGAACATTACATGTTGTTTATTATTTTTACCATTGATGGTATTGGACTCTTTTTTAATTTATCTGTTCCGGTGAACTCCCTCAAGACTGGCTTTTGGCAAATGTGACCTCAATTTTTAAATCCGGAGACAGAACCCTTCCCATTAATTATAGACCGATTTCTCTTACCTCAGTCCCTTGCAAAATTTTAGAACACATAATTCATAGACATATAATGGACCATTTTAATAGACAAAACATACTGACTGACAAACAACACGGTTTTCGACCCAAACGCTCGTGTGAGACACAGCTGCTGGTGACTACACATGACATCTTGCAGTCCCTCAATGACACAAAAACTAGACAAGTTGACGCCATAGTATTAGACTTTGCCAAAGCCTTCGACAAAGTCCCTCACCAAAGACTACTACACAAGTTAGAATTCTATGGCATACAGGGACAACTTCTTCACTGGATTAGAACGTTCTTGACTACCAGAAAGCAACGCGTAGTTCTTGACGGTAGTCAGTCTCCACCTGTTCCTGTGATCTCTGGGGTACCCCAGGGCACTGTCCTGGGCCCCCTTCTCTTCCTTTCATACATTAATGACCTCCCACTTTCACTTTCCTCTACCACTAGACTCTTTGCAGACGATAGCTTAGTTTACAGACCAATTAAAGATAGGAATGACTGCCTTCGACTACAGGACGACCTAACTGCACTTGAAGACTGGGAAGTCAAGTGGCAGATGACATTTAGACCAGACAAATGCCATCACATCCGTTTTACCCGTGCTCATAATCCCATACCATATACATATCAGCTACACAACACTAACCTCAACACAGTCCCTTCCCACAAATACTTGGGCGTCCACATCTCATCGGACATGAGGTGGAACACACACATAGGTAGCATCAGGGCCAAAGCCAGTAGGGTCCTGGGGTTCTTGCGCAGGAACCTCAGCAGGTGTAACACAGACATTAAAATTATTGCTTATAACACTTTCGTTCGACCACACCTAGAGTATTGTGACACCGTCTGGGACTCACACACTTACAATAATATCAAGAAATTAGAGTTCATACAAAACAAAACTGCAAGATGGGCCAGACGTGATTACAGACACACTACATCAGTCACTTTGCTTAAACAAGACACAAAACTAGACCCATTGACAACAAGAAGACAAATACACAGACAACAGATGATATACAAAATCACAAACAAGTTAGTTGACATAGACAAAGACACATATCTACACCCTACAAGTATAGCCTACGGTCCACTAGAAGCAGCCACAACTTAAAATACCATACATACAAGA
Source organism: Petrolisthes manimaculis (assembly GCA_034508575.1). Lineage (NCBI taxonomy): Eukaryota > Metazoa > Arthropoda > Malacostraca > Decapoda > Porcellanidae > Petrolisthes > Petrolisthes manimaculis. The sequence continues at coordinate 162,305 of JAWZYT010002117.1, read as the reverse complement.
CAAGCACTGATATATTTAGGCACTCATTCTTTCTCAGCAGCATCCAAGAGTAGAATCATCTCCCATCTCATATAGTTAATAGCCCCACTCTTGACACTTATATAATTATGTATAAATACCATACATACATACCAGACAAGCACTAATATAATTAGGCACTCATTCTTTCCCCGCAGCAACCAAGAGTGGAATCATCTCCCATCTCATACAGTTAATAGCCCCACTCTTGACACTTTTAGAAATAGGTTCACCAATCATTACCTCCCCAATCCTAATCCTCAACCCACAGTCCCTGACCCAATCCACCCTCATCCTAACCCCCTTCCTAATCCTACCCTGGATCCCTAAATCCCCCGCACAACCCACGCATATTATGCTGCCCACGAGCAGCCCTCTGCGGGACCCAAAAACTTAAACTTAAACTGTTGTAGTGTGGAGCTTCAGGTGTTGGTCTGGGGGCATCTGGTGGCAGCAGGTTTCTGTGTCTGGGATGTATAAGTAGTTTGGATGTGAACTGCTTGAGAATATCCTGATGGTGGGTAGAGAAGGCTGACAGGTTAAGTGTGGTAAGAACATCCTCATAGCCAGCGTAAGAGCCACCTAGAATAATCCTGCAAGCTCTCCTCTGTACTCTCTCCAGCTGTCGTTGTTGGGTTAGGTTAAGGGAGGAGGCCCAGGCGGGGGAAGCATAGGTGAGCTTTGGGAGGATATATATTTCGTATATCCTCTTCAGCTCACTCTTTGGCGTCCCCAGGGATCTTATAAAAATATATATATATAAGTTTACTGGATTCAACAATGTGTGTGTGTGTGTGTGTGTGTGTGTGTTCCCTCCCTTCCTCCCTCTTTTTTTTCTTATCTTTTCTCTCTCTTTCTTCCCATATTTTTCTTTTATTAATTAATCTACTTCTTCCTTCCTTCCTTCCTTCATTACTTCTCTCTTTCGTTCCTTCCTTCCTTCCTTCCTTCCTTCCTTCCTACCTTTCTACCTCCCTCCTTCCTTCACTTCCTTTCTTCCTTCCTTCACTTCCTTTCTTCCTTCTTTCCTTCAAACCTTTCTACCTCCCTCCTTCCTTCACTTCCTTCCTTCCTTCCTTCTTTCCTTCCTTCCTACCTTTCTCCCTCCCTCTTCCCTTTCTTCCTTTCTCCCTCCATTCCTTTCTTAGTTCCTTCTTACCTTATTTTCCTTCCTTCTTTCTTTCCTCTCTACCAACCTTTCTCCTTCTTTCCTTCCCCTTTCCTTCCTTCCTTCCTTCACTTCCTTCCTTCCTTCCTTCCTCCTTCACTTCCTTCCTTCCTTCCTTCCTTCCTTCCTACCTTCTTTCTTTCCTTCCCCCTCCATTCCTTCCTTTCTTCTTTCCTTCCTGTTTGTTTGTTGTTTGGTGAGGCTATGATTTCTCCCCTGTTTGTCTGTCTGTCTTTTTCTTGTTCTTGTTCTTCTTGTTGTTTATCTTTTGTTGTTGTTCTTCTTCTTCTAGTTCTTGTTCTTTTTGTTGTTCTTCTTCTTGTTCTTCTTCTTGTTCTTCTTGTTCTTTATCTTTTGCTCTTCTTCTTCTTCTTCTTCTAGTTCTTGTTCTTCTTGTTGTTCTTCTTGCTGTTCTTCTACTTCCTTCTTTTTCTTTTTCTTATTTTCTTTTTCCTTTCCTTCTTCTTGTTGTTCTTCGTATTCTTTTGTTGTTATTGTTGTTGTTGTTGTCCCGAGTGGTGTATTTATTATGATAAATATCATTATCATCATCATTGTTATCAATATGACTAGTGACTGTACATACACACACACACACACACACACACACACTTCAATAATTTTAACTAGGATAACACACACACACACACGCACATCAAGGATATTAACTAGGATAACACACACACACACACACACACACACACCATGCATATTAACTAGGATAACACACACATACATATACACACACACACCATGCATATTAACTAGGATAACACACACATACATATACACACACATACACACACACCATGCATTTTAACTAGGATAACACACACATACATATACACACACATACACACACACCATGCATTTTAACTAGGATAACACACACATACATATACACACACATACACACACAACATGCATATTAACTAGGATAACACACACATACATATACACACACACCATGCATATTAACTAGGATAACACACACATACACACGATATATAGATTGGAATGACTGGTGTTGAGTGAAGGATGGAATAGATAAACAGAGGGTGTGTGGTGGAGTAGGGTGGAGTGGAAATGGCTCTATACTGTATTTTTTTTTTTATATGATCCGACACTGGACATAGGCTTAATCAAGCCCGTTATCGTGGCCCAGGTCAACTGATGTTCACACACACACACGTCACGACTTCCGAACTGGTACCCAGCCACAGAGAGAGGGAAGTGAGGGTAATTCCCAAATACTGCAGCTGTTATGGTACCAGTGAGGGTGTTTTACGACGTTCGGTACTATCGGAAGAGTAAATATTCTCAGGCCCTCACCTGAGAGGATCGATCTCCCGACTTCTAGGGTATGAGTCCAGAACAATAACCACTCGGCCACCTCCCCTTGTGTACGGTTTTCCCCCCAAATAATGTCATAAGTGTCATTGAGTGAGTGAGTGAGTGTGGTAATTCCCAAAGATGTGTAATATAATATGAAGTGATAATATGAAGAGTTTCCACTTTGCCTTCAGCTCGGTATCCTACTTATTGTTATGTTGGTTGTTGATGTGTGGAGACGTACAGTATACCTGCCTACCTGTCTATGGTATAATTATAGAGTATGTACACTCATGGTTACAAGTTGTGTCCCGATCCCTTGGCAACATGAACAGCAAACAGCCTATATTATATATTATAGCAGTGAAGGTTCCAACAAGGGTGCACATTTTTCTTCACAAAATACAGTCATGGCTGATAGTGCTTGACCAGGGTCCAAGGAGTGTTGGAGAGTAACTGAACACAGTTCGAAAAAGTGAGTCTTCTAAACCTCTCTCAACGTTGAGAATGGTTTGGAAAATTCACTTGTTCGAACTCTGTTCAGTTGCTCACCAACACTCCTTGGACCCTGGTCAAGCACTATCAGCCATGACTGTATACTCGTGATACATAATTTCTGACTAGAGTGTGAGGATCAGAAAGCTTCGAATCGCCTGGTATTGTTCATTCCCCCCCACCCCCCACCCAGTACACTTATAGAGGCTGAGTTCGAACGCAGGATATGTGTGTGGTGTCTGCCGTTCGTCTCTAGTCAGGGATAATGTATCACGAGTGTACTTACCATTATTTGAACCTTCCAACTTCGCCTGGTTGTGATTCATCGTATACCAGGAGACGGGATACAACTTCTGACCACGATTATACACTCCCAATCCTCAATGCCAAGTCCACCTGCATGAGTCCAAGCCTGAGATCTGGAGCAAGCGGTTACTGGACGACAGCCTACCCAAACTACATCATGAGGACACACACACACACACACATATACATATTTCGAACTCGGTCTTCAACTGAGGTGGACTAAGGATTAATATCACCCGTAGTTTTAAAACATTTGAGGGCCCTTACTGGAGCTCTATGAACCCTCCAAATAATCCAGGCCACAAAACGCTTCAGTGTTTCGAATAGGGAATCTGTTGCCTGGAGTAGTTTGGAGGGTTCATAGAGCTCCAGTAAGGGCCCTCAAATGTTTTAAAACTACGGGTGTAAGGATTGGGAGCGATTGGTAACGAGAGGATGTGGTGATGGTTGTGGTTTGACCGATTTGTAACCCCGCAGAAAAGTAGATAAACAGTGAGAACAGAAAAGAGGAAAACAACAACATTTCTAACAGTGGTGGTGGTGGTTGGACTGATTTGTAACCCCGTTGAAGAGTAGATAAACAGTGAATGTAGAAATTGAAAAGGGGACAGAAATTCTAACTCCTGAGGTCCAGACAAAATGTATCTGAGAGGAGGTATCTGTGTCGGTGTCGGTGTCGTGGTTGTGGTGGTCATACTCGTAGAAGGCGCTGCAGCAGGAGGTCAACAACTCCAGAAAAAGATAACAGAACTAGACACAACAACGGGAACAACAACAACAACAGAAGGCCCACTCACAACAACAACAACAATAGAAAACCCACCCACAACAACAACAAAAGACCCAACAACAACAAAAGACCCAACAACAACATCAACAACAACAATAACAACAACAACAGAAGACCCAACAACAACAGAAGACACAACAACAATAACAGAAGACCCAACCACAACAACAACAACAACAACAACACCAACAACAGGGGAAATAATTATAGAGGATTTCCCAACATACCCCCCCGCCTCGTTCATCATCACATCCCCGCCTCTGGAATGTCCCAACACCTGTGAGGTCAGACTGAAGGACGATCGGTGTAAACTGGACCTCACCTGTCTTCTGGAAACCGCTCCTTCTCCTCTTCCGTCATCTTTTCTTTCACTTCCTCCATCATTATCATCATCTTTATCTTCTTCCTCCTCCGCTTACTCCGCTTCTCTCCTCCACACATCAGACGCTGAAGAAAATGAGGAGTTGAGGTCACTGGAAAATAAAGAAAGCCTGGAAAGCTTGGAACTGGAACTGGAAGGCGTGGGGGACATAACAACATCCATAAGGAAGGTGAGGAGGGAGACAGAAGCAGAGACATGCACCAACACAGTATCAGGCAAGGAGTCGGAATTGTTATCATCGTGTGACGGAGAATTTACCCAAGAGAAGATGCCACGAAAGCCAAGTCACAAAGAAGAAAAAGAAGTGAAAGTCGAAGACAAAGAAAAAGAAGAGGTGGAAGACAAAGAAGGAGGAGTGGAAGACGAAGAAGAAGGAGTGGAAGTCGAAGAAGGAGGAGTGGAAGTCGAAGTAGGAGGAGTGGAAGAAGAAGGAGGAGTGGAAGTCGAAAAAAAAGTAGTGGAAGTCGAAAAAAAAGGAGTGGAAGTGGAAGAAGTAGTAGAAGAAGTGGTAAGGGCCTTCAGACTGATCTCGCCCCCTTGCCTCGGCCACTGCACCTTCTTCGACGTCTCTGGCAGGTGTCGTCTGGACCTGGTGTGTCTGATGGCCAAGGACAGAGACTCCACCCTGGCCTTCTTCAGCGCCTTCCCAGCCTTTGCTCCAGCAGCCCGGGCCTTGGCGGAGTCTGCTGCTGCTGTGGAGGTGGAGATGGTGGAGATGGTGGAGGAGGAGGTGGTGGAGTTTAACAGCAATGACGCCCCTTCATTGCCTACTTCTGCGTCACCTTCACCCTCTCTTCCATCTCCCTTATCACCACCACCACCACCACCACCACCATCTCTCCCTTCCTCTCCCTCCTCTCCACCATCATCCCCCTCTTCCTCTCCCTCCTCTCCACCTCATTCTCCCTCACCACCATCCCCCTCCCCCTCTCCTTGTCCCTCACCTTCTCCCCCCTCTTCCCCACCCCCCTTTTCTACAGAGAGTATAACAATAACACCATTACGTGACTGTCCAAACAAATGTCAAGTGAGGAACGAGGAAGGCAAGTGTGTTGTTGACTATAACTGCTCTCATGATATGACTTAATGTGTGTGTGTGGGTGTGTGTGTGTGTGTGTGTGTGTATTTGTGTGTGTGTGTGTGTGTGTATTTGTGTGTGTTTGTGTCCTTTTCTCTGAGTATGTGTGTGTGTGTATGTATCCTTTTCTGTGTATGTGTATCTGTGTTTTTATATGTTTGTGTGTGTGTGTGTTTCCTTTTCTCTGAGTGTGTATGTGTGTGTGTGTGTGTGTGTCCTTTTCTCTGAGTGTGTGTGTGTATCCTTTTCTGTGTGTGTGTGCATCTGTGTGTTTATATATATATGTGTGTGTGTGTATCCTTTTCTCTGAGTGTGTGTGTGTGTGTCCTTTTCCGTGTGTGTGTGTGTGTGTGTGTCCTTTTCTTGGAATGTGTGTGTGTATGTTCGTCATATTGGCAGTGTAAATATGCAAAGTATAAATAACTGAATTAATAAACAAAATAAATTAACAAATATATACAATAAATGAATGAATAAATACACATGAATAAATAAAAGTAAATGAATTATAATATTACCCTTATGTCACCCTTCATTGTTCTTGTTTAATTAAAAATGGAGCAGAGTGATTCCTCCAAACTATTCCAAGCAACAACAGGCCACCATTATAATTGTTATTTCAGCTCCGTTTCCTGGCATACTTTGGAGGAATCAAGGCACTTCAAAATATATCAAATAGTGTATTATTATTCCCTGAATGAAAGATTTTGATTTTTCCAAACTACAACAACAACAACAACAACTAAACTATTATTCTTAACAACAACAACAACAACAGCAACAGTATATTTATAACTCGTTCAGTTTCGTTCATTTTGTGCAGGATTTCATCGTGACGGTACATACATACATACATACATACATACATACATACATCATGATGCTTGTTGCAACTGACGAATCTCCCAACATAGAAAAACAAAAACAATGAAACGAGCAGACAACATTAAGGAGTCTAGTGTGTTCGAAACGAGTGAATGGAGGAAATTTCACACAACTTAGTAACTCTAATGAAACTTGGTGGTGTGTCAGTCTCGCCTCAGACCGTCAGACGTTGGACAAGAAGCGCACGTGCCTCTATCTGTTTATTCCACGACCACCTGTACTCAAAGTATGTTGTGTACAGCTTATGTTGTATTATTGTTCATGTTGTGTACAGCTCATGTTGTGTTATTGTTTATGTTGTGTAGAGCTCATGTTGTGTTATTGTTCATGTTGTGTACAGCTCATGTTGTGTTATTGTTTATGTTGTGTACAGCTCATGTTGTGTTATTGTTCATGTTGTGTTATTGTTCATGTTGTGTTATTGTTCATGTTGTGTTATTGTTTATGTTGTGTTATTGTTTATGTTGTGTTATTGTTCATGTTGTGTCATTGTTTATGTTGTGTACAGCTCATGTTGTGTTATTGTTCATGTTGTGTACAGCTTATGTTGTGTTATTGTTTATGTTGTGTTATTGTTTATGTTGTGTACAGCTCATGTTGTGTTATTGTTTATGTTGTGTACAGCTCATGTTGTGTTATTGTTCATGTTGTGTACAGCTCATGTTGTGTTATTGTTCATGTTGTGTACAGCTCATGTTGTGTTATTGTTTATGTTGTGTACAGCTTATGTTGTGTTATTGTTTATGTTGTGTTATTGTTTATGTTGTGTACAGCTCATGTTGTGTTATTGTTCATGTTGTGTTATTGTTCATGTTGTGTACAGTTCATGTTGTGTTATTGTTCATGTTGTGTTATTGTTTATGTTGTGTACAGCTCATGTTGTGTTATTGTTTATGTTGTGTTATTGTTTATGTTGTGTTATTGTTCATGTTGTGTCATTGTTTATGTTGTGTACAGCTCATGTTGTGTTATTGTTCATGTTGTGTTATTGTTCATGTTGTGTTATTGTTTATGTTGTGTTATTGTTTATGTTGTGTACAGCTCATGTTGTGTTATTGTTTATGTTGTGTACAGCTCATGTTGTGTTATTGTTCATGTTGTGTACAGCTCATGTTGTGTTATTGTTTATGTTGTGTTATTGTTTATGTTGTGTTATTGTTTATGTTGTGTTATTGTTTATGTTGTGTACAGCTTATGTTGTGTTATTGTTTATGTTGTGTTATTGTTTATGTTGTGTTATTGTTTATGTTGTGTTATTGTTCATGTTGTGTTATTGTTTATGTTGTGTTATTGTTTATGTTGTGTTATTGTTTATGTTGTGTTATTGTTTATGTTGTGTTATTGTTCATGTTGTGTTATTGTTTATGTTGTGTAGAGCTTATGTTGTGTTATTGTTCATGTTGTGTTATTGTTTATGTTGTGTTATTGTTTATGTTGTGTTATTGTTTATGTTGTGTTATTGTTTATGTTGTGTTATTGTTTATGTTGTGTTATTGTTCATGTTGTGTTATTGTTCATGTTGTGTCATTGTTTATGTTGTGTACAGCTCATGTTGTGTTATTGTTCATGTTGTGTTATTGTTTATGTTGTGTTATTGTTCATGTTGTGTTATTGTTTATGTTGTGTACAGCTCATGTTGTGTTATTGTTTATGTTGTGTACAGCTCATGTTGTGTTATTGTTCATGTTGTGTTATTGTTTATGTTGTGTTATTGTTCATGTTGTGTCATTATTTATGTGATTGTGTCCGTTTGCCTTAAGGGGAGGGTATAATTTTGACATTTTTGGAGATTATGATTCCTCCAAACTATTCCAGGCAACAGGATACCATTATTTTTCTTCATCTGGGTCTGTTTCCTGCATGGCATACTTTGGAGGAATCAAGGCACTGTAATGTATCAAAAGTATACTCTCCCCTTAACCACTAGTTTGATTGTGAAATAGTACATACATTAACACAGTAAAACATCTGTTTGTGTCTGTTCTTGGATCATACATACATAGTCAAGGGGTTTATAATTTGGAAAGAACACCATAATCTACAATATTATTAACCTACGTATGGCAAGGAGACTTTTGATCATCACTCGAAGTTTACACAATTTGTTACTTGAACTTTTTTTTACACAATTTGTTACTTGAACTTTACACAGTTTGTTTACTCAGTTTGTTTGTTTGTTTGTTTGTTTGTTGTCCACCACCAGACCAAGTTGACAAGATGAATCACGTAAACACACACCGGAAGGGCAGCGTATAACCTTACCTTATTTAGACACATGAATAACCAACCTCAGACTAACCCTAAGGCCCGTAGTTTAAAAAAAAATTGAGGGCCCTTACTGGAGCTCTATGAACCCTCCAAATAATCCAGGCCACAGAATCCTTCAGTGTTTCTAATAGGATATCTGTTGCCTGGAGTAGTTTGGAGAATTCATAGAGCTCCAGTAAGGGCCCTCAATTTTTTTTTAAACTACGGGTGTTACTAAGATCTTAACAGGTTGTGAATTGAGAACCAATATCTATATAACAACACAGTCTATTTGTTAATATCAGTGACGGAAATACTCAACTCATTATAAACCCATTTATTTATAATATTATCACACGAGTATATTTATATAATGATAACATGAATATTTCCTCCCCTCCTTCCCTTGTTAATAGTTCCTAACCCCCGTTCTGTCAACCAAGACAAGAGGAACTATTTCGTGTCTAGCCAGTTGACAGAAATCTAAATTCTCTTAATTAAAGCCACATAAAAACACAATGACCACAATATTAATAAAAAAAAAATCACATCCTAAACATCAATACCTTAATACATCCTAAACTTCAATATCCTAATACATCCTAACATCAATATCCTAATACATCCTAACAGCAATATCCTAATACATCCTAACATCAATATCCTAATACATCCTAACATCAATATCCTAATACATCCTAACATCAATATCCTAATACATCCTAAACATCAATAATATCCTAATAATATTAATCAAATTGTGAATTGCCAGCCATTATTATTAGTATTATTCTCTACATGTTTGTTGGGACTTTATATTATGCCGTGAAACAAGCTCCTTCCCTATAGATGTATGTATGTGTGTGTGTGTATGTGTGTATAGATGTATGTGTGTGTGTGTGTATGTGTGTTTAATGTTGTCCTGTACAGCAAGGATGGTTCCAATACTTTTTTTGTTGACTGTTACAATGTGACTATAGTGACGAACATTGTTAACATAAAGTTTCATACTAACACAAACACTGACTCTCTTCATAACGTGTTCATAACGTGTTGGTAATCACTTGGGGTCGATTCCACAGTGGTATTGGTTTGTTAATTAGCTTCCCAACCAACCAACCAACCAACCAACCACACTTATAAGGCTTCATTATTTTACTAGTATTTGAGTATCCACATTCACAAAATCTATCCAGTAGTTAGATAATAATGATCACTGTATAGTTTACTCACCAAATTCAAATTCATTAAATAATTCACCCATAAGTCATTAATTTACAACTCTAATATTCTTTCGTTTGCGTGCTTACAAACCACAACGAATGAATGTGAAATCAATCCTTTTATTGTATGTACTGAATGTATGTATGTATGTACTGTATGTATGTATGTATGTACTGTATGTATGTATGTATGTATGTATGTGCTGTATAGTCACGAGAATTTCCACTTATTTAAGATGTTTTTTTTTTTTTTTTTTTAAGATGTGTTGGAAAATTCTTCTAAAATGGATTATTCATTGTGGTAAAATATAAAAAGCTATTCTCTCTCTCTCTCTCTCTCTCTCATACACTTGCTGGCTTCATTCTCTCTCTCTCTCTCTCTCTCTCTCTCTCTCTCTCATACACTTGCTGACTACATTCTCTTTGTCGTCTCTCTCTCTCTCTCTCTCTCTCTCTCTCTCTCATACACTTGCTGGCTTCATTCTCTTTGTCGTCTCTCTCTCTCTCTCTCTCTCTCTCTCTCTCTCTCTCTCTCTCTCTCTCACAAAAGGATATACTCCAAATCGTTTCTGCCCTCATTGTGGCCTCGTATCATTGTTTGTTATGAGAACATTTCCCAGTATAGATAAACACATAATTAGGTCCTATCTCTATTCTTTTGTCTCTCTCTCTCTCTCTCTCTGTCTCTCTCTCTCTCTCTCTCTCTCTCTTGCTGGCTTCATTCTCTTTGAGTCTTTGTCGTCTCTCTCTCTCTCTCTCTCTATCTCTCTCTCTCTCTCTCTCTCTCTCTCTCTCTCTCTCTCTCATATTACAATCATTACGTCTCTCTCTCTCTCTCTCTCTCTCTCTCTCTCTCTCTCTCTCTCTCTCTGTTAAGGAATCCTGTGATGTAGTCAGAAAACAGGAGATATACGAGTTCTTCAAATATTGCCACGAAACACACACACACACACACACCTATAGAGAAGGAGCTTGTTTCGTGGTATGGTCAGGAGGAATCAGAAGCCTCCAATTTTCATACATGATCACAGGGTCCTTATACATATATCTATATATCTAAATGAAGAAACTCTGTTTGTGTGTCATGGTATACAAATTGTCACGTGACCACCTACAGCGCCAGGAATTCACACACGGAAAGTGTGTGACAGTGAGGGGAGACAGAGGAAATTTCGTCACAAAAAACACCCCACTAATTACTTAATTACACATACTTCACTTTTATCGTACGCCTGGCAACCCACTCGGTTTGCACATACTTCACTTCACGGGCTTACATACAAAACGGACCCATTCAGTATTAATCAACCAACCAACCCATCAACCAACCAACCCATTAACCAGCCAACCCCTTCATCATCCAATCAACTCACCTAATAACCCACCAACCCACCATCTAACCCACCAACCCACCACATCGGAAGCGGATGGAGACAGCTGGCCATTCTTTGATAATTTGTCTTGTGATTGGTCACCTCCAGTAAGCGCGTCCCTCATTGGTCCATCATCCCCCCCCCCCCCCCCCCCAGCTAAGCTCTTCGGGCTCTTCAACAGCTACATACGTAAACAAACTGAGATCATAGCCATGGCGGAAGTGAATTCGCCTTTTTTTAAATGTAATTACTGTAACAAGGACTTCACAAGAGGGACGCGCTTACTGCCTGGAGGTGCTGGCTGTACCAATCACAAGACAAATTATCAAAGAATGGCCAGCCGTCTCCATCCTCTTCCCACCACATCCACCCACACCTCTAATAATTACCACCTTTACGTTATTACCCTTCACCTATGAGTCACACCATGTATGTATCCTGTATGTATCCTGATAAAGAGAGATTTTCACAGAAACACACACACTCTCTCTCTCTCTCTCTCTCTCTCTCTCTCTCTCTCTCCCTCTCTCTCTCTCTCATATTTAAGTTATCCATGTAGTCATCTTTTTTCCTCCTCCATCTTCTCTCTCCCTCCTCCCCTCCGTCTCTCTCTCTCTCTCTCCCCTCTCTCTCTCTCTCTCTCTCTCTCATCCGTGCGCTGAGTCATCATTGCATTGGAGTTGTATATATAATAGCTGGTAGGCTGGTAGCGGAGGCACAGCATCCCTCAGTCAGCCTCTTGTCCTCGTCATATACACACACACACTCTTCACTCCGAGGGACACATTAATTCACAGTGTGATCTGCTACCCTAGTGATAGTGTGAAGCGAAGACAGGAGACAAGAGAAATAAACAAAAACACATACAGACAGACACTCTAGTAATAGCCTGCCTGCCTGCTAAAAACTTCACGGTACTTGGTCAAACAGTTTGTTTGTTTGTGGGTAAAGTCACGCCACAGAAAGACAGACAGATAAAAACCAAAATGAAGACCTTGACTGTGTGTGTGACTGTGACGGTGCTGATGATGGTGATGATGGTGACGAAGGCCGAGGGACGCAGCAGCAACAACAACAACAACAACAACAATCCCTTCAGCTTTCTTTTCAAGAGAGAAAGGAGATCTAATGGCGACACCTTTCTACCCACCAAAATTCCGTTCAACCCTTTCAAACGCTCAACCCCCAAGTACATCGTGGGCATCATACAACCTCCATCTTTAGGGTGTGGACACTGCCAGACTCGAACCAGGGATGGGAGATGTAAGAATATTGTTAACTGTGGTAATGGTGGTGGTGGTGGTGGTGGTGGATTCCTTCCCTTCAGTATGGTTGCTTAATTAACTACACATAATAATTATACTGTGTCATTATTGAGTGGGGTTAATAGTGGTGGTGTTAATTGGTGATGGTGATGGTAATAGTGGTGGTTATGGTGGTGATGGTGATGGTTGTCGTGTGGTACGTGGTGATAGCTAGCATTCCCACCTTCAATGTACTGTGTTTGTCTAACTAGTTATATAAACATGTTTGAGTTTAGGTTGGTTCAGCTGATACTTTGTAAACATCACACCTCACCACACCACGTCGCGTCACCCTCTATTATGCACACCCACAATCCAATATCCACCAACACTTTCCTACCATCGTAGTAAATATCTTCTTGGTAATAAAGAACAACGCATGTGTGATTTTGTAGCACCTCATAATAATAATAATAGTTGAGGCCTTGAGGGGGTTGAGTTGACATAAGGTGTTGTTGTATTATTATTATATTGATATGATGCTGATTTATTTGCACGATGGATGGAAAGTGTTGGTGTTAATATCCAAAAGAGAGAGAGAAAAAAAAATGGTGATTATTATTATTATTATGTGCTTAATATCTGCTGGACATAATTATAATATGGAAAGAAAGGAAGGAAGAAAGGAAGGAAGAAGAGGAGTGTGGAACGGAAGGAAAGACGAAGAAGGGGGGATGGGAAGGAAGGATATTTGGAAAGTAGGAAGGAAGGAAGGAAGGAAGGAAGGAAGGAAAGAAGGAAGGAAGGAAGGAAGGAAGGAAGGAAGGAAGTGAACAGTGGGTTATTCAATATATCATTCCTATACTGTACATCTTAATTAAATACTACTATACGTATTATTTTGTTCAATGTTATATATAGTTAAAGGGGAAATTAACTTGTTGGTAAATTGAGGGTGTCTGTTTCCTAGCATAAGATCATGTTATTCCCTCAACAGTTATTATATTATACGCTAATGTTAGTAGAATAATACAAACTTTAATATTCACCTATGTTTTTTATTAAATAACCTAACCTAATCTAACTCGACATAAACCAACCTATATTCTAACCTAACCTTACCCAACACAACACAACCTAACCTAACCTAACCTTATACAATCCAACCTAACCCAACCGAACACAACCCAATCTAACCTAACACAACCAAACACAACCCAATCTAACCTAACACAACACAATCTAACCTAACCCAAACCAACCTAACCTAACCTAACCCAACCCAACTTTTTTTGTTTAAGAAAGGCAATAAGGACTATAAATTTACACTAAAAAATTGGAAAGTGAAGAAAAAAATATTATGATACTATGATTATGATTATCTAATGACTAAGTATGATTATTTAATTCGCGGGGTCACTAACTGAAGGGTTGCGTGTGATCGCCAGCGGTTTTAATATGGAAGTTGGGGAACATAGTGTTGGCTGAGTTAGATGTATTTTGTAAAATCTTCCCCGCGATAATTATTGATACATAGTACGTCTACACTTTAAGATGTTATTATTCAGTAATTATATTAACATCATAGATAAGAATTGGTGTGCAACATACAGTAAAACAGCAATTACAAGCATAAAATAGTACAGGGGTTGGCAGAACTAATAACATTTATATTAGTTCATACCTGCACCTTTGGCTTAAAACAAAAAAAAACACTATGTTTCTGAAAGAACAATGCCCTATGTTAAAATAAATGAGACCAATCAGAAAAGTTTTTCACCTTTAATTATACATTTTTATGAGGCCGAAATCATGCGGGAAAGAGATCACCGATCGAGGACTTCCCCAACTTTGTCGTTAACAATTATTTTATCTGGTGAAAAGTGACAGTTTTACTCAGGTTCGTGACGTCGGGAATTAAGTGACCCTGTGATGTAGTCAGAAATTTGGAGGTTAGTGAGTCCTTCAAGTAATGCCACGAAACAAACACACACTCACACCTACTGTATATATTGAAGGAGCTTGTTTCGTGGCATGGTCAGGAGGAATCAGAAGCCACCCAAATCTCATACATGATCACAGGGGCCTCCTAAAAAGGATTATAAATTATAGCACACTATTGTTTTTGTTGGTAAATCTGGGGCAAATTATTCCCCAAAAACCATTCCAAGCAACGAATGAGGATATACCATTATTTTTATTCATTGGTGTTCTGCTGTTTCCTGTTGATATTATATACTTTAGAGGAATCAATTAAGACACTTCATTGTACACTTGTGATACGTAATCCCTGACCAGAGACGAACGGTACAGGCACCACACACACACACATACCCTAGCTGCATTCGAACTCACACCCGTAGTTTTAAAACATTTGAGGGCCCTTATTGGAGCTCTATGAACCCTCCAAATAATCCAAGCCACAGAATGCTTCAGTGTTTCGAATAGGGAATCTGTTGCCTGGAGTAGTTTGGAGAATTCATAGATCTCCAGTAAGGGCCCTCAAATGTTTTAAAACTACGGGTGTCGGCCTATATATGTGTTTTAATTGGGGAAATGAGCAATACCAGGCGATTCAAAGCTTTCTACTCCTCACACTCTGGTCAGAAATTATGTATCACGAGTGAGTACCTACTAACCTACGGTATATTCTCCCCTAAATTAACTGAGCATTTGTTCATTTCAGTTTTGTTGCTAAATAAAATACATCAGTTATCATTATTGTTCTTATAACTACCATTAATTGATTATGTTGTATATAGTGTACTTTATTTATGCAGTTGTCCCTCATATTCTTCTATTTATTTTCTCCAATTCCCTTCCATCTATATATTTTATTTCTTGTTTATTGTCCCTCCTATCCTTTTGTTTTCTTTTTTGTCTTGTTTATTGTCCCTCCTATCCTTTTGTTTCCTTCGTGTTTACTGTCCTTTCTATCCTTTTATTTCCTTCATGTTTACTGTCCTTTCTATCCTTTTATTTCCTTCATGTTTAGGCTACTGTATAATTATGTCCTTCCTGTGGGTTTTTTTATTTCCTTTGTACTTACTGTCCCTCCTCTTTCTATTTCCTTTCATCTATTTCCATCAATCCTTTTATTTATTTCATGCTTGTTCTCCCAAAATGTTGTATTAATCGAAGCGATGATTATGCCATTTGAAAATATACGTGGGTTTTTCTTACCATTTTATAACCTTCTTATACGGCACTACTATTACTACTACTACTACTACTACTACTACTAGACCTACTACTTAGGGCCGATTTCTCAGTCTGTACCCGAGCCTAATTTGGAATTCTCAGTCAGTCCGAGTGTTCTTCAATCTTTTTTTATGTCGTCCATCCCTCACCCACCTCACCCAAAAAGTCTCTTATAAATGGAGGGACGAGATCCGAAAGTTTGCTGCTTTGGGTTTGAACAGACTAACAGCTGACCTGTAAGAGTAGAAAGGTTTGGGGAGATTACAGGCCATCCTTTATCATTTTGTTTTATACACTATCATATTATTATATTCTCTTGTATATACAGACACGTGCAGGTCAGTATCTGCTGGTCCACCCACTTATCCACCCTTAGACAGCCGTCCACCGAGGCCTTAATTAATCTCGTCCACACTGACTCAAGATGGACTGTCCACCCAGGTTGAGTAGCACTGCTGCCCTATAGGCCGACTCGGGCAGGCAGACCCACCCGAGGCTAGCAAGCAAAGGTGAATTTATTATTTCTTTTAAATAAAATTAAGTATAATGTATTAGATTATGTACAGTCGCGAATTGATGGGATGGAGACAAGATCTCACTCATCATGGGGTCGTTTCTACCCGGAGAGAGAGAGAGAGAGAGAGAGAGAGAGAGAGGATGTAGATGGGCTGGTGGGGTGTCATCACTTCTGACTGATGTAGAACTATCGCACCATCCGCTGAAAGTTTTCTTCTGAGCATTCACAGGTGGGAGGGAGAGACGGGAAGGAAAAATGATAGCGGTTGAGGATGACTGTGGGTAGATTCTACAGTGATATTGGTTTGTTAGCTTCCGAACCAACCACAATTTTAAGGCTTCATTACTTTCCATAAGCTGAATATCCATATTCGTGTGTGTTCAGCCTGTTGTTCGCTTCCTATCTAGGCCTTGCCTGGCAAGATCCACCTGATGGAGAGTGTGGATTCGGATGTGGCTTCCTACCTGGAGGCTGACTTGGCCATGTCGGAAGAGGATGAGTCTCCTATCGAGGATCACTGGCCTGAGCTGCCTTCTCACAACCCTACCCTCTCTCCTCGGTCACTCCGCAGCTCAGGTTGCAGCCTTCCACCTCCTCAACCTCTACCAAACCAAGGTTTAAAGAATTCTTTAAACCTTGTACCAAACGACCTGTTGTTGCCTCGTCCGACTCCTTGCAGGATTCCGATGGTGTGGATTGTCTGCCTCCGGCTGCCAAGACTGCGAAGGATGCATGACGTACCTTCTCTGCCTCAACCTGGTGTTTCTTCTTTATATGCCAACTCCTTGCCTTCGTCCAACCTTCCTGCTTTTGCCCCGAGAAATGCCTATGTGAAGCTATCCTTCCCTGGGAACCCATCTACAGACACAAAGCTGCGTTGGTTGTCTGATGTCAACAGGGCCTTCCAGCTGCAGCGTGAACTGGCTGAAGTCAAGATGGCTGCTGTCACCTCCCGGTTTGTCTACATCTCTAGGAAGCATCAGGACATTATTAATAGAGTCAAGGCTGGTGAAGTTTTGTCTCTGGCTCTCATTCTTGAAGACTCACCTGAGAGGCCTCGTAAGTTCCCCAGCTACATCCTCACCCGTTTTCCGATTGATGTTGACCTGAAACTTGACAAGGAATACCCTGGTGTGTACTCTGCCCGTCGGTTTTTCCAAGATGGTTCCTCCATTGGCCGTATTGTTGTTGTCTGGAGTCAACCCGATCCACCTCCAAACGAGTCTTTAACGAGATTTCCTTTAATTTCCTCCCCTGTCTTCCACCGTGTGAGGTGAAGAAACTTAATGACCAGCCTTGGTGCTACAGGTGCTGGGGAGTTGGGCATATCTCCCGGTACTGTTCTGGCAGGCCGAAGTGTGCATGGTGTGCCAAGGAACATGATTCCAAGACGTATCCTGTCAGGGGTGAACCATCACGTCCTGCTGCCTCCATCTCTGAGTCTTCACCTCCTGAGGATATGTCTGGATGGAAGTGTCCACGATGCCTTCAGCCAGGGGTTAACGTGTGGCATGGATGTACTCGACGTCAGGTCCAGGTTCATGCATGTCTCTTCTATTGCTCCTCCTCCACCTCCACCACCTCCCCAGACTGCTCCTACTACCAGCCCTACCTCGCCTCCAGACTGGGCCCTCCACAAGTCTGTTGCTACCCTCATGGCACGATGTACGGCCCTCGAGAACCGCTTTTCTATCCTTGAAGCCAGGATTGATGGGCTGGTTGCCGCTCAGGCTGCCAATGACTCCAAACTCTCCACCTTGGTCGAGGCTCAGCAGGCCATCATCTCAACTGTCACTACACTTACCGAAAAGATGGATACTGTTGCATCTCGCCTAGAAAAACTTTTCGAGTCGGTTCCTTCTGGTCCATCACCCTCCCCAGGTCTCCTATCTGTCCCCGCTCACTGGACTTCTACCTCCAAATACAAAATTCGCTGGTGAGTACCGGCTGGATGTCATCTCCTGGAATGTATGTGGTATCACCAGTTATGCTAAACTTACTTAACTCAAGGCATATGTTTTTCGTCATCATCCCAGTGTTATTTTTCTTCAGGAAGCATTTCCAGGATGGCCACTCGCTGCTGGGCAAGCTCCTCCCCTCTCAGGTTACGTGCCATCATATGTTTATCTGGTAAGGAATGGTCTCCTGACTTACATACATAGATCCTTGCCACATCGCCTTCTCCGTATCGTACCTTCACTGATCCTGACATGACCTTTCAGCTATTTGAGGTTCTACCTGGGAATGGAGTTCTCCAATTATGTAATGTCTATTCTGCCCCAGCTAGACTCACTCTTGAGGCTCTTCCTTCATTCTGCTATGTTTATTGTCCCTCCTATTCTTTTATTTCATTTCTTGTTTATTGTCCCTCCTATCTTTCAATTCCCTTCGTGTTTGCTGTCCTGCCTGTCTTTTGATTTCCTCATATTCTTTTATTTCCTTCGTGTTTACTGTCCTTCATATTCTTTTATTTATTTCCTTCGTATTTACTTTCCTTCAATCCCATTCATTTATTTCCTTTGTGTTTACTGCCCTTTCTGTTTTTTTTTTTTTCCATCGTGTTTGCTGTCCCTCCTCTTTCTATTTCCTTTCATCTATTTCCATCAATCCTTTATTTTCTTTCGTGCTTGTTCTCCCAAAATGTTGTATTAATCGAAGCGATGATTATGCCATTTGAAAATATACGTGTTTTTTTTTACCATCTTATAACCTTCTTTTACGGCACTACTACTACTACTACTACTACTACTACTACTACAATATAATAAAGATAACGACAATGACAATAATAGGATTTACGCAACAACAACAATAAAACTGCAATAACAAAAATTAACTTGTGCGCAACAACAACAACAACAACAACAACAACAATTAAAACCACCACTACTATAACAAACAAAACAACAACAACAATAACAACAACAACAAAAAACAATACAAAACAACCAAAATAAGTTGTATTGCGCATATAGCCCCTCACTTGTCTTAGTATCAGCTGATGTAAACAAACACAACACTACCTGAGTGACAGCCCGCCAGACGCTACCACCACCACTACTACTACTACTACTACTACTATTATTACTACTACTACTACTACTATTATTGTTGTTATTTTTGTTGTTGTTATCACCCAGAATGACGGATGTGGAGCTCAAAAATAGAGGCAATAAACTGTTCTCCGTCAGGAAATATGAAGAGGCCATTAAATGTTACTCAGACGCCATTGTAAGTGTTTAAATAAAGAGGAGAGATATACTGTAACTTATATATACGTAAGTTAGTATATTTGTTGTTGTTGTTGTTGTTGTTAAGTATACTGGTAGTGTTGTTGTTGTTGTTGTTGTTGGTAAATTTGCAGTAAACTGATTCCTCCAAACTAACGTATTCCAAGCAACAAGATATCATTTAACTTAATTAAGAATTATTCATTGGTTCTGTTTCTTAATGTACTTTGGAGGAATCGAGAAATGTAAAGGGACTCTGTGTGTGATGTAGGTAAATTAGGTAGTCAGAAAATTGGAGGTAAACGAGTCCTTTATATATTGCCACGAAACACACACACACACACACACACCTAGGCCTATATGGAGGGAGCGTGTTGTTTTGTGGCATAGTCAGGAGGAATCGGAAGCCTCCAATTTTCATACACGGTCAATTTGGGAGTTAATGTAGGCTTCCAAACTCGGCTATAAAACACATCCCTCGTATAATTCCACATGGAGGGGTTCTGTTTCCCGGCATAGTTTGAAGGAATCGGTAGCCTTCAGATTTCCCATAATATTTATATAAAGATGATTTGGTTCTTAGTTTGTGTGATAAAGAAAAAAGGGTAATAAGGGGGTTTGCCCCGGTTAGGTCCCAGTAGTTTACCCCAGTTAGGTCCCAGTAGTGTGCTGCAGTTCTGTTTAGGTCAGGCTAATTCCCCATTTGCAATATCTTAGAAATTGGACACTTCTAAGAGAAACACCCCTTGTATTCCTTTGTATAATATTGTTGACACTCCCCACTCCCTCACACACACACACAGGTTAAGAAGCCATCTGTGTGTTGGTGTGTCTGAATGTCCTTTGTATTCCTTTGTATAATATTGTTGACACTCCCCACTCCCTCCCCCCCCCCACACACACACAGGTTAAGAAGCCATCTGTGTGTTAGTGTATCTGAATGTCCTTTGTATTCCTTTGTATAATATTGTTGACACACTATTCCCTTCCCCCACCAATCTCCCCACTCCATCTCCCTTCACCAACCCCCCTATCCCCACCAATCCTCCTTTGTATTCATTTGTATTGCCCACACACAGGTTAAGAAGCCATCTGTATCCGTGTACTACACCAACCGTGCTCTGTGTCACCTCAAGTTGAAGCGATGGGAGATGGTGTGTCAGGATTGTCGTACGGCCCTGGAGATTGACCCAACGCTGGTCAAGGCTCACTTCTTCCTTGGTCAGGCACTCCTTGAAACAGACAACTTTGACGAGAGTATAAAACATCTTCAGCGAGGTGGGTGGGTGTTTTTTTTGTTGTTTTTTTGTAGTATACAGGAATATCGGTGATGTTGATGATGGTTATGGGTCTGTTGTTGTCGTATTCAAGAACAATATTGGAGGTGTTAACAATGGTATGGTAATGGTATGATGGGCTGTTTACAAGAATATCATTGGTATTGATGATGGTGTGGTAATGGTATGATGGGTTGTACGCTAGAATATCGTTGGTATTGACAATGGTGTGGTACCTGTACAATGACTCTGTTAGTTGTTTTTGGAGTCGTCGTATCGGTACCACACCATCGTCAACACCATACATGTTCTTGCATACGGCGAGGAAAAGTTCTCATCATTTAGTTCCTATTTTATTGCAGTGTGAATGAAAATAAGAATTAGAAACTTAATAATGATAATAATACCGGTAATAATAAATTTGATAATACTATCCAATGACACATCCCATAGGTGTGTATTGCCTGTAGTGATGTGGGCAATACTTTAAGGGTTTGGGCACCCCTTCAGCCCCAGCCATTCCTTTTCAGTTTTTCATCTTTTCCTTATACTGTATTTCCTTCCTACTTGCTGTCTCACCTCTCTATCACCTTTTTCTGGTGCTATATGACCTCACTGTTGCGGCGCCTGATATCAGTCAACCAGTCTGATGACTCATGGAGATATAAATATGTGTGATGAAATGATTACAGTCCTTAAGAATACCATACTTGGTGAGAGTACAGTGTAATCATTCTATCCCTTGATAACAGTTATAGGTTATTGATAAATGTGTGTTATCAGCCTTACAAGTTCCGTGTTACAAGGTGAAGAGATAAGGAAAGAAAAGGAAGAAGTGTGTGTGTATGTGTGTGCATGCTTAGATATTTGTGCATGAGTGTGTGTGTGTCCGGGTATGAGTGTATTTGTCTGCATGCATATGTGTGTGTACAATAAATGATTGTGTATGTGTGTGTGTGTGTGTGTGTGTAATTAAGGGGATAATGATAATAATACACTTTCAAAGTATTTATAAAACAAGATTTTATAAACAAATATATCAGTGGCTTGTTGTTTGTTGCCTGGAATAGTTTGGAGGAATCAGTTACTCCAGATTTACCCCAACCTATTTATTGCACATACTAGACTATTTGAATAGAGAATATCTTTTGTGGTACATTGGAGGCCACTGAATCCTCCAAACTATGCCAGAACACAGACAGTACAAAACAACAAGGCATTACTGTATTGTACACAGATTCATTACAAACAGTACAATACATACACACTCATAACAACAACTACATAAACAATGCATTATGTAGTATATATGTGTGTGTAAAATGTACAAAAATCATTTATTGTACAGTACACACTTTCATTACAAACAGTACAAGGCATTACAGTACATACATACATTACAAACAGTACAATATAACACATTACTATACACATATTCATTACAAACAGTACAAACACACACACACAACACTATCGTAAAACAAGGTATTACTGTATTTTTTTTTTACGGCATTACTGTGTCTTATTTATTAATTCTTGTATATATTTCCCTCAGCACAAGACCTGGCCAAGGAACAGAAGGTGAATTACGGTGATGACATTGCCTGTGTGATCCGTGTGGCACGCAAAAGACGCTTCAATGTGGCCGAGGAACGCAGAATCTCACAGGAAATTGAACTCCAGGTGGGCCGTGAGAATAACATATAGGTATAGTATAGAACCCCTTTCATACGGTGTAGGTAATAACGACTAGGATCTGCAGACACAGGCAACCCATAGGACGCCCGTGCTGCATTTAGCCTGGGTGCAGACGATCGCCTGCACCGTGTGAAAGGTTACATTTAAGGACCCTGTGATTGTGTATAAAAAGTGGAGGCTTCTGATTCCTCCTGACCATACCATGAGACAAACTCCTTCCATATAGGTATACAGTATTTATTTTGTGGTAATGTTTGAAGGAATCATTTACCCCCAATTTTTTTTACTACATAAATAATGAAATACAGACATAGATAGTTATATAATAAATTTTGATGCAATTGGCCTTAATTAATAAAAAAAATACATCATTCAACCATCCATTTATTTATCTGTGTGTGTATGTTTGTGTATATCCATCTAATTATATATATCTCTCTGTGTATCTGTGCCTGTGTGTATGTTGCCTGTGTGTGTGTGTGTGCGCGCGCTTGCTCTGTGTGTGTGTGTGTGTGTGTGTGTGTGTGTGTGTGTGTGTGTGTGTGCCTACAGACATACCTGAACCGTCTGATCCTTGAGGACCGTGACCGCCAAATAGACGAGGTGAGACGGAAATACCAAGACGACCAAGACGACCGATCACAACACCAAGTCATCAGAATAGAACAACAAACAGTGAGTAATGATGGTGTTGGTGGTGATGGTGATGATAATAGAACAACAAATAGTGATGACAGTGGTATGCAAGAACAGCCATGGTGGCTTGCCTCGGCAATCTCCGGGGTGCCCTGTTGCTCCTTATGTTGTGCGGTGACACAGGGGCTCTGGTCAACCCTGGCCCCCGTGCCCCAAAGTACCCCTGTCAGCTCTGCCGACGGGCGGTCAAGTGGGGCCAGCGGGCCATCCAGTGCGACCGCTGCTGTGAGGTTTCCCAGCACGCAGGTTGGTATCATATCAGCTGTGTTGGGGGCTTCACGGCGGCGTTCGACGGATTGGAGGGCCGGAGCCTTTCATGGATCTGCTGGGATTGTGGTGCGCCCAATTTCACTTCCTCCCTTTTTCACTCCCCAATACAACACAACAACAGATTCAGTTTGCTAGACACTACCATTTCATCTCCACCACCATCCACAACCCACAACGCACCTTCACCATTAGATAGGATCACTCGACGTTTAGGTAGACGTAACAGTGACAATTCCTCCCCTACGCAAAACCGACAACAAGACATGACTTCCCTTAACACCGTATCATCCACTCCTCCTCTCCCAAACCATTCCACACCCAACCAGACTCTTCATAGTACCAGCTCATTATCCATAACACCAATCACCATCCCCAATAGATCATCCATCCTTACACCCCATTCTACCACCAACACCACACTCGACTCCATCACCCATAAAAACCCGTCTTCCCTCCGCACCCTTGTCATCAACTTCCGCAGTATCATCAACAAAAGAGCCGCATTTCACCAAACCCTCCAGACTTATGACCCCGACATCATTATAGGGACAGAGACCTGGCTCACACCTGACATCCAGGACAGTGAAATCTTCCCGACGGACAGTCCCTATAATATGACCCTACACAGGAAAGACAGAATAGACGATAACCATGGTGGAGTCCTTATTGCGACAAAGCCAGGACTAGTTGCGACCCCAGCCACCGAACTGAATGCGGACTCTGAAATTATATGGACTAAAATACAGATACAGGGCTGCAGGACACTCATTATAGGATCATTTTACCGTCCCCCAAATTCAAACTTAGAATACCTGCAGACCCTTGACGATTGCTTATCTAAAATTGACCCCTCCAAAAATATATGGTTGGCTGGTGACTTTAACCTACCGGACATAAACTGGACAGCACAGGCGACACTGGACAATTCCACCCATGAAAGCGATTTACTATTACAGACTGATAGGAAACTCTTACATGAAAACTTTATTGACATCATCAACACCCACTCACTTACCCAAACAGTACTCGAACCAACACGCACACAAGTCAGTGTAGAAAGACATAATCCTAACATAAGTCACGGAGTCACATCCAACATATTAGACTTATTTCTCACAAACAACATTTCCTTAATTACACGGACACGAGTACTACCTGGTCTTAGTGACCATGAGATGGTACTCATTGACGCAAACATCAAGCCAACAACACAAAAACAATTACCCAGGACAATCTACATGTACAACAGAGCTGACATGGGTGGCATTACCCAAGACTTAGTTGATTTTTGTGACTCATTCCTTGACTCGGACCCAATGGCCAGTTCTGTGGAAACAAACTGGACCAGACTTCGTGACTTTATACGTGACACAATGGACAAACACATACCCACGAAAACTGTCACACATAACCGGTCATTACCATGGTACAATAGACAATTAAAAAGACTACACAGAAACAAGGTCAAAGCATACAACAGAGCAAAACGATACAACGATACAGAACACTGGTTAGAATACAAAAATATACAGAAAACACTACAGAAAGAAACTAAACAAGCAGAAACTAAATACACATCCACTTTTCTCACAGACAACATACAAAACCACAAAAAATTCTTCGGCTTCTTTAAAGCACGCAAACAAGACTCGACCGGTATTACAACATTACTACACAACAATTCCTTGGTTACACACCCACAAGACAAAGCCAACACCCTTAACACACAGTTCCAGTCCGTTTTTACCCATGAACATGAACACTTACCAGACATGCCAACACCGTCACACCCACCTATCCCTCCCATTCATATAAACACCCAAGGAATTGAGAAACTTTTATCTGAGGTAGACATACACAAAGCGACTGGACCAGACAATATACCCTGCAGGATATTGAGGACTAATGCTAAAGTTCTTGCCCCTGTCCTGCAGGTTATATTCTCACAGACTTTACAGACCGGTGAACTCCCTCAAGACTGGCTTTTGGCAAATGTGACCCCAATTTTTAAATCCGGAGACAGAACCCTTCCCATTAATTATAGACCGATTTCTCTTACCTCAGTCCCTTGCAAAATTTTAGAACACATAATTCATAGACATATAATGGACCATTTTAATAGACAAAACATACTGACTGACAAACAACACGGTTTTCGACCCAAACGCTCGTGTGAGACGCAGCTGCTGGTGACTACACATGACATCTTGCAGTCCCTCAATGACACAAAAACTAGACAAGTTGACGCCATAGTATTAGACTTTGCCAAAGCCTTCGACAAAGTCCCTCACCAAAGACTACTACACAAGTTAGAATTCTATGGCATACAGGGACAACTTCTTCACTGGATTAGAACGTTCTTGACTACCAGAAAGCAACGCGTAGTTCTTGACGGTAGTCAGTCTCCACCTGTTCCTGTGATCTCTGGGGTACCCCAGGGCACTGTCCTGGGCCCCCTTCTCTTCCTTTCATACATTAATGACCTCCCACTTTCACTTTCCTCTACCACTAGACTCTTTGCAGACGATAGCTTAGTTTACAGACCAATTAAAGATAGGAATGACTGCCTTCGACTACAGGACGACCTAACTGCACTTGAAGACTGGGAAGTCAAGTGGCAGATGACATTTAGACCAGACAAATGCCATCACATCCGTTTTACCCGTGCTCATAATCCCATACCATATACATATCAGCTACACAACACTAACCTCAACACAGTCCCTTCCCACAAATACTTGGGCGTCCACATCTCATCGGACATGAGGTGGAACACACACATAGGTAGCATCAGGGCCAAAGCCAGTAGGGTCCTGGGGTTCTTGCGCAGGAACCTCAGCAGGTGTAACACAGACATTAAAATTATTGCTTATAACACTTTTGTTCGACCACACCTAGAGTATTGTGACACCGTCTGGGACCCACACACTTACAATAATATAAATAAATTAGAGTCCATACAAAACAAAACAGCAAGATGGGCCAGACGTGATTACAGACACACTACATCAGTCACTTTGCTTAAACAAGACACAAAACTAGACCCATTGGCAACAAGAAGACAAATACACAGACAACAGATGATATACAAAATCACAAACAAGTTAGTTGACATAGACAAAGACACATACCTACACCCTACAAGTATACGGTCCACTAGAGGCAGCCACAACTTAAAATACCATACATACCAGACAAGCACTGATATATTTAGACACTCATTCTTTCCCCGCAGCATCCAAGAGTGGAATCATCTCCCATCTCATATATTATAGTTAATAGCCCCACTCTTGACACTTTTAGAAATAGGATCACCAATCATTACCTCCCCAATCCTAATCCTCAACCCACAGTCCTTGACCCAATCCACCCTCATCCTAACCCCCTTCCTAATCCTACCCTGGATCCCTAAATCCCCCGCACAACCCCCGCATATTATGCTGCCCACGAGCAGCCCTCTGCGGGACCCAAAAACTTAAACTTAAACTTAAACTTAATCAGTCAACTCGGGCCAACAGTTTCAGAATTAAATGTGACGTACATTTTGATTCTTCAACTGTTTATGTTAATTTGTGGGATTCTTCAAAATGTTTATGTTAATTTGTGGAACGAACGTACAGGCCACGTTTTAAATTTTAGGTTGATAGTAATATTATGAAATGAGAGCTGTGACTCATGAGCTACAGTTGCCATTTGTCCTGAAATCAAACAACCGCAGTGACCACGTGTCCACCACTCAAATTATACAGCAATAGTTGGTGTGAATTTACATGATGGGTGTTGTCTGGTGGCCGGTACTGGGTAGTGATCACTGTCATTTCACTCATCACACAACCAAAGTGTCCTCACTGAATGACTCAAGTGAAGCCTCAAATTGCTATTACTAAAAATCATTAATACAGATAACGGGTCAAAATTTTTAACCTGTGGTACGGTACGGTACAAAAATTTAGCATTTTTTTTCGGACTTAAATCATACCGTACCATTCTCTAAGGAAAATATCGTACTGTAATTCAGTACTGTACTTTTTTTTATCAGCTACCATCCATACCATTCCATATTCCATACCGTACTGTACCTTACTACCAGCCTTGTTACCACGCCATCATCAACACTACAAATGTTCTTGCATACTGTATGTACACTTGCACTCAGAAATTGTGTCCTGATCCCCTGGCAAGATGAATTGCAAACACCCTACAACAAAATTATTTATTAGTGTTCTATCCAGGATCTTATTGTATGTGATTATGAAAACAGTTATTGGTCTTCAGTGAATGTAAAATAAATTGGTGGATACAAGTATTTATTTGTGCTATATATACCGTACCATACTGACCTCCCTCTTCCTCTCTCTTTCTCTCTCTCTCTCTCCAGGATAACTTCATCACCGAGGTCAACACCATGTTTGCCAGATTGGACGAGAGGAGAAGAGTGAGTAAATATGTCTCTTATACACACTTTGACACATACTTACACACACTTTGACACATACTTACACACACTTTGACACATACTTACACACACTTTGACACACACTTACCAACACTTTGACACACACTTACACACACTTTGACACATACTTACACACACTTTGACACATACTTACACACACTTTGACACATACTTACACACACTTTGACACACACTTACCAACACTTTGACACACACTTACACACACTTTGACACACTAACCAACACTTTGATAACACACTTACACACACTTTGATACACACTTACACACACTTTGATACACACTTACACACACTTTGATAACACACTAACCAACACTTTGATAACACACTAACCAACACTTTGATACACACTTACCAACACTTGACACACACTTTTATTTATACATTCTTTCTTTCATTCATTCATTCTTACATTCATTCTTTATTTTCTGTTTACAATAATTCATTCACTACCACTCACTCACACACACATTCATTCACACACCCATCTATTCATTTATTTTTTTCATTCACTCTCACTCACTCACCCACACACTTATATTCATTCATTCTTTCTGTCACTCATTCATGTTATTGTTGTTGTTGTTGTTGAAGTTCCTCAAGTTGTCTGGCCGAGCAGCCCCAAGCTCCTGAAGAAGGCCATGGTCTGAACCGGGCTGCAGTCTTCCATTATGTATTTAATAGAATGAGGTGCTGTGTTACATCCCAGACAGGCATCCACAGTGCTCCATCCAGCTGCTTCTGATATGTCTCATTCATGTACCCACACAGTTACACACTCATTCATATATTTATTTGTTTATTTCATACATTCATAAACACACACACACACATCATTCATGCATTTATACTTATGTATTCCTTTATTATTCATATTATTCATATTATTATTTATTATTCATACTGTATAGGTAATTATTTACATATTTATTTATTCATTCACACACACACACACATGTATTAATCTATATACCTATTTATTTACCCCCAAAGAAACGTGAAGTGCCCGACTACCTGTGCGGTAAGATCAGCTTTGAGATCCTGCGTGAACCCATCGTCACTCCCAGCGGCATCACATACGACCGCAAGGACATCGAGGAACACCTACAGGTTAGTAGCTACAGTATACGGGCCAGGATGTATTGTTTTAGGATCTACTCTTAGGTTATGTTCTTATAGTGTATTTTTTTAGGCTCTGTTTTTTCTGATTCTATTTTGTAGTCTATTCTTTAGGTTTTATTAATTAGTTTTTAGTTTTTTGTCTATTTTAGTCTCGATTTTGTAGGCTGCTTCTACACCAAGCAAATAAGTCAGGCTGTATACACAATAAATGTATACCGGTACATATTATTATAATCTATATTTTTATCTGTTAGTTTGTTGTGTGTATTCACTTAGTTGTGTTCTACAGGAAATGAGTTAGGCTCGAACTGTCCATGTCTATACAGTACTTATCAAGCTTCCCTTTAAATGACTGAATGTTCACTGCTTCTACTATTTCCCTATCCAATGTATTCCACTCATCCACACACCTACTGTATACACAAAACTGTACTTCTTTACACCTTTCCGGCATCTAGTCTTTTTCAGCTCTCCCTCGTCCTTAACCAAAACGTTCTCTCTATCTGTCCACTCTATTCCTTTCATATACTTATATAACATTATCAAGTCTCCTCTCCTCCTCCTCCTTTCCTTCCTCCAGTGTGGGCAACCCCAATCATTCAAGTCTGTCCTCGTATGGCAAGTCTGTCAAGCTCTGTGTCATTTTTGTAGCTGCTCTCTGTATATATCCTCTCCAACTTCTTAATGGGCTTCTCTTTATGTGGGACCCATACACACTATTGCTGTATATTCCAACTGAGGTCGAATGATTGACTCTATCAACTTCTTTACCATCACCTCGTCCATTATTATAATGAAAAGCCATTCTCATATTGACCACCATTCTGTACGCCGTGACTGTTATCCTGTTAATTATTGTGTTTCTCTGGTGAGAGTGAGTTTTGAAGAGTCCTCCCCAAATCCTTTTCCTCGGGTGCCTATTGTATTGCCTCCCCACCCATGCTGTGTGTGTGTGTGTGTGTGTGTGTTTTAAAAATTGAGGTAGACACAAGCAAACCATCCATCTCTTTTCTGTATTCCTTCTGATAGATACTTTGTCATGTGTATGTGTGTGTCCATCCATCCATATACAGTATGTAGAACAATTTCTCTAAGCATATACATTTCCCCCCACCCCCGTGTGTGTGTGTGTGTGTATCCATCTATATTATGAAGGACAATATCTTTAAGCATGAACATTTTCCCCCCATATGTGTGTATGTGTGTGTGTGTGTGTGTCCATCCACCTACAGAATCTCTAAGCATTTATGTTTTGTTTTCCCCCTACCTGCGTGTGCGTGTACGTGTGTCAGCGCGTGGGCCACTTCGACCCCATCACCCGGACGGACCTCACCGTGGACCAGCTCATCCCCAACCTGGCCATGAAGGAAGTGGTCGACTCCTTCCTCACCGAGAACGAGTGGGCCCTCGACTACTAACCAAACCCATCCACCCAACCCGACCTCATAACAGACAGACACACACACACACACAACAAAATATGGGTCTTTAAATTATTTCTGTATATTTACCATTAATTAAGGGAAGACTCCTGTGTTTGTTGGTGAATATACTAACCAAACCAAACCCATCCACCCAACCCAACCTCAAAACAGACAGACAGACACAGAACAAAATATGGGTCTTCACTTATGGTACTACTTTAAGTTAGTGTCTTTACCGTTAGTAAAATTGGAAGGTCACTCACTGTTCCTACTCCTCAAATACTAACCCAAACAAACTATCAAACAGACAGACCGACAGTAAACAAAATATGGGTCTTAAATTACTGTATATTGACCATTAATTAAGGGAAGAATCTTTTATGTATTGGTGAATTGGAAGGTCACTGATTCTTCCAAACTTTGCCAGGACACAGACAACCCTGATGTTACCAAGAGGGGAACGTCTGTCGCTTCGTGTCGTCATGGTTTGGAGGATTCGCTGGCTTTCTAATTTACCCCAGAGCGAGAGAGAGAGAGAGAGAGCAAATTGTGAAATTTAAATTATTGTACTATTATTTAATAAGACATTGTTCCCTGTCTCCTCCCTTCAGTTCTTAATCCTATCCTGTGCCATCCCTTCCCATCCCTTCCCTTCCTTCAATTCCTCACCTCAGTTCCTACCCTGTCCCCTTCCTTTCCCTCCCCTCTCTTCCCTTCCCCTCCCTTCCCCTCCCCTCCCCTCCCCTCCCTTCCCCTCCCTTCCCCTCCCCTCCCCTCCCTTCCCCTCCCCTCCCTTCCCAAAACTTCCCTGTCTCCCCCTTTCAGTCCCAACTCTGTTCCTTTTGACTTTCCAACTGTCTCTCCATTCCTTCACACACACACACACACACACTTTATCCTTTGTGTTTGCAGTCCCTCCTTTCCTTCTATTTCCTTTGTATTTGCTATTCCTTCTTTCCTTTTGTTTCTTTTGAGTTTACTGTCCCTCCTTTCCTTCTATTTCCTTTGTGTTTACTGTCCCTTCTTTCCTTCTATTTCCCTTAAAGTCACCGCAGGCAATACTTCCCTTACGGGGACTCAGTTGGTTAGTTTGGTCTGTAGCACCAGCCTCACCATCAACCATCATCAAGGCCTTCTAAACTTTGTCTATAAGATGTAAAGTCAATCAGTTGGTTAGTTTGTTCTGTAGCACCAGCCTCACCATCAACCATCATCAAGGCCATCTTTGTTACATCACGGACCTTCTTACTGGTAGTGACTGTTTTGACATCTGGGAAGAGTTCTTGGTACTTCTTCTTCCAGTCTGTATTCTCGTCCATGTAGTGGCAAGCTTGATTGATGACTTGAAGAGCCTCCTCTCCATTGCCCACTAACTGTATATCTTGAATAATCTCCTTCATTTGTTCCATTCCATCTTGAGTTTCTTTCTTATAAACATTTAATCTGCAGTCTTCCTCTTCCAGGAGGTCCAGGGCAAACTTGTGTTCTTTTGTGAGGTCATTTAGGCTGTCTATAAGTTGGTGGTGCTCCTTCTTCCATTGACCCATCTGTGTCCCATATTGATCCAGATGAGACTGTATGACTTCACGGTCTGCCACTCTCCAAATTGGTCTTCTGTTCCTCAATAAAGTTGTTCAGTGTAGGTGTGATGGTGGTAAATGTGGCACCTGCTGGAGTACCAGATTCCTTACTTGGTGCAACTTCTTCAGTTGTGTTGACATTTTTGGAGGGTATGATTGAAGTCAAGGCTTTCTGATGCTTTATGAAATCCTCAATGATGTAGTTGATGGGAATTTTATTAATTGTTGTAGTTCGGTGTTTCACTCGACAACTTGGACAAGTCAGGTTCTTTGTGTCTAATAATTCAGTTAAGCAGGATGTGCAGAAGGTGTGGCCACAAGGGAGTGTGCGAGGCCGGCGCTTTGTGTCCTCAAACTGAGTGAAGCAAATACCACACACTGCTGGGTTGTTCTGTGGAAAACCTCCATCATTGCCTTCAGCCCCTGGAGCTGTAGGTTCCTGTTTGATACCTGTGTCCTTGGTGTTCATACCTTAAACTTCCGTGGAATAAATTTGAAGCAACTGCTTTGAGGAAGTGTTGAACCATAGTAAGACAGTCTTAAATTTTAGTAGAAAAAAGTTGATGCAACTGCTTTGAGGAAATGCTGAACCACATTTAGATATTCTTCCTTTCTTTTGTTTTCTTCCAGACATGTATTTGTTATCCCTTCTTTCCTTTTATTTCCTTCGTGTTTGCTGTTCCTTCTTTCCTTTTGTTTCCTTTGAGTTTACTGTCCGTCCTTTCCTTCTGTTTCCCTCATTTTTGCTATCCCTCAAACACACACACACACACACACACACACACAGAAATATTGTTGGTTATGGCGCCCCAGTGTTGACAGTTTAGTGGAGATATTTCTCAAGACGAAAGTGTACTACTGTATTTTCACTTTATTTTATTTTTGTTAATTTAAATAAGACTTGTAAAGAGATAGGAGAATACTTATGAACTGTAATTATGTCCTGTACTGTAATTATAAAATGATGGTTTTCATGTACAGTCAATATACGATGGAAGACTTTATCACTTATATCCTTTTGACTCAGGCTCGGTAAATCACTTACTGTAGTTAGTCTATACAGTTTATATATTCACACACACACACACACACACACAGGCTATCCTTTTAACACAGGGTCAGTTAATCACTTAGTTAGTGTGTATGGTAATGAATAACACAAGCCTGGGAAGGGAAAACATGTAGTGGTGTTCAATGAGTGTAAAATGCAGTAAGTGGTGGATGCCAATATTTATTCCTTGTATGTACAGGGTTTACTGTAATAATTATATAGTGATGGTTTGATATACTGTACAGTCAGGCTGCTATTATAAAAGTTCTTTGACAAAAATTCTCTTCATTACTGTACTTGCTTCATGTTGCAAGATGATAGGAACTGACTTCAACTGATTGACGAAGACGGCCCAGTGGGGCTGACTTTATTCTCTGTGAACATTAGTTATCCCCCACAGGGCTAGAATAAAGATTGTTGTAGAATCTGGTCATTTTCTAGTGGATTTGATGAGATCTGCCCACATGGATTAAAAATCCACTTGAGGTGTACTGCAACCGGGACCTTTATTTCCACTTCTGTGTGGACCGCCAGTACACGGGGGTACATTTCCCTTTGCATGCAGCAGTGTAAACTCCCTCCCCCTTATGGTCCCTTCAGGGCTGGTCTCATGGAAGGTACGGCCCCACTTGTAGCTCTTGTGGTAACGTGGACTTGGGGCCACAGACTCCCTGGTCCAGTAAGCTCTGGTCCCATTTCCTTGGGATGTGCTTCGGTAGCCCAGGCATATACAGTAGGACCAGCCCCTCCTTTATTTTAATTTGTTTTTTTCACTGTGACCAGAGTGTACCAGGGGTCTGTGGGGCAGGAGGCCATTCCTCAGGAGAACATCAACAACAACTGAGCGACGAAAGGAACGTTTCCTCGAAGAAGTAG
Organism: Petrolisthes manimaculis; assembly: GCA_034508575.1. Lineage (NCBI taxonomy): Eukaryota > Metazoa > Arthropoda > Malacostraca > Decapoda > Porcellanidae > Petrolisthes > Petrolisthes manimaculis. The sequence continues at coordinate 128,346 of JAWZYT010002117.1, read as the reverse complement.
TTTAATGATACCATCTTCAGTTTCCAGTTCTCTCTCCTCCCCTTCCACTCACACTGTAAACACATCTAACTACTGATCTCCCATTTAAACTGTAGCCAGATTATTTTAACTCTTTCTCCATCTGTGTGTCTCTCTCTCTCTCTCTCTCCAAATGTTCAAATACACAAACATCATCACTCACCATCTGTTCCTCAATAAATAACTAAGGACCATCTTCCTACCTGTTGTTAAAGGTTGTTTATTAATTAAGAGTATAAATCACTCCTAATAATTTATAGCTCCTAACTTCCTCCTAACCAGTTGTGGACATTTGCTCAGCTAATCTGCTAACCACTAACAACAAAGCTATCTTTTTTGTTGATTTTTTGCTTTTTCACTAACTCAAAATATTTAGTGGACCAGTTAGCTTCCTCTAAATTCCGCTTTGCTGACGTCTAAAAGTTCTTCTAAAAGTGAATATTTTGTGACTGGATGTGTGTGTGATTATGAGGTGGAGTTCACATCATGATCCTACAAGACCAAGAGTACAGTACCAGCTTGACTCAAGTCTTCCACCCCAAGTTTCACCTTTTCTGACTGGAGCAGCAACTTAATAACAGCCGGTGCAGTAGAGGAAAAAAAACATGGACTCAGTCATAGAGAAGACCCTCATGGAGAAAATTAAATAGGGGTAACAACAGCACCAACAGCAATGAGGACAAACAAGAGGACTTTTTCAACAGCATCACAAAGACCCAAGAGAACATAAGGCAAGATCTTTAGAGTTCTCTGACATCCAAAACACAACAACAACAACTGATGAAAACCTGACTGGGAACCATCTCAAAGAATGGGTCGTATGCAAGAACATCCGTGGTGTTGACGATGCCACGAGACCTGTACAACGGCTCATTTGTTTTCCTATGGAGTTATCATATTGGTACCACGCCATCGAATACACCACAATGTTCCTGAATACGGTCCAATATCTTGAGTGTAGATGTGTTTTTGGGTGAGCAAGTCTCAATCGACCTTTTCAACTAAAAGGGGCCTTCACATTTCCTACTGTCCCTTTTTTTTTTAATCTGTTACCTTTTGTGCTTACAGTTCCACCTCAGTCACCTTCTTCCTCGGCCGCCATATGACCTCACTGTTGCGGTGCCTATTATCAAACAATCCACCTCATTGTTACTAATATAGATATTTGTATTGTGGCATAATTTTGAGGAATCCATTTTGTTCCAGATTTACCACCAACACTGTACAGTACTGTATCTTGAAGTGTAGGAATTGCAGTCAGGTTAGTTTTGTTCAGAATTTTAATTATATATTTGCTATGTATTTATTTAGTTTTAGTCCTAGTTCATTTAGTCTTGTATCACATCGGTCCTTCATGATACCAGCAGCATTAAGCAGTTCACTACTAAGTTAAGTTTATTCTCTGTATGCAAGAATGTCCGTGGTGGTGTCGACGCACACCTCTTCAAAAATGAGAAATAGGGTACAGTATAGATGATGATGTAATATTATTAATACACTTTGTTTATATGGTATTGAATTCTTTTTAATGATTGTAATATATTATTATTATTATTATTATCTTCTGTTGTTATTATTATTATTATTAATTTATCTTTTATGTTATTATTATTATTATTATTATCTTCTGTTATTATTATCATCTTCTGTTATTATTATTATTATCTTCTGTTATTATTATTATCTTTCTGTTATTATTATTATTATAATTTTATCTTTTATGTTATTATTATTATTATTATTATTATTATTATTATTATTATTATTATTATTATTATTTTATCTTCTATGTTGTTATTACTGTATTATTATTATCTTCTGTTATTATTATTATTGTTATCTTCTATGTTATTATTATTATTATGGATTTATGTGTAATTATGTTATATTTTGCTGAGTACGTTTTGTATGTATGTTTTTAAAGTGGGTAACAAACTGGAGGATGCAAATTGAATGCTACTGATTCCTTCAAAACAGAATTATTGAGTTGATTGAAAGGGGAGAGTATAATTTTGGTACATTGGAGCACCTTGATTCCTCCAAAGTATGCCAGGAAACAAACATGACCAGTTGAACAAAAATAATAGGTGTCCTTTTGTTGTTGCTTGGAATAGTTTGGAGGAACGAGTTACTCCAGATTGACCACTCTCAAAGGGATGTTGTGATGTAGTTAAAAAATTGGAGGTAAACGAGTCCTTCAATTACCACCATGAAACACACACACACACACACCTATAGGGAAGGACCTTGTTTCGTGGTATAGTCAGAAGGAATCAGAAGCCTCCAATTTTCATACACAATCACAGGATCACAGTCATTAATTTTGGGGAAGAATCGCCATTACTATTTTTGTTAATCTGGTCCTGTTGTTTCCTGGCATACTTTGGAGGAATCGAGATGCTCCACTGTACTGTATTGTACTTTGGAGGAATCAAGGCACTTCAATGAACCAAAAGTGTACTACGCTGTACAGTATTACCCTCTTTTAATTAAGTGGAGATTCTCTTGATGGTAAATTGGAAGGCCAGTGATTCCTCCTAACCTCCTAACTAAGCCAGAAAACAGACAGACAAGACACCCCCAATGGTACTAACAGGGGATCCGTTTCGTGGCATAGTTTGGAGGACTCGCAGGCCTTCCAACTCACCAACAAATGAACCTCACCTGAAAAAGCAAACCGGTATGCATTAACACGACAAACATTTTTATTTACTTTTCTTCCTGGTCTTCACAATGTCGACATTTCCATGTTTTAAGAACCCAACACCTGTGCCATTTACTCAGAACCCAACGTGAAACAGAAAAAAAAAAAAAAATTACACTATCAGATAAACTGCATTGTTTTCCTCACAGTTTGTGTTGGTTGTCTACCCCGTGTGTACAGTATGAATCAGTTGGCCAAGCATGAAGCTGAGGGCAACATGCAAGAACATTCATGGTGTTGATGATACCATAGACACACACACACACACCTACTAGTCATCGTAGCGGTACCACACCTACATAAACGCTGAGAATGTTCTCTCATTTGATGGTGTGATACTGGTACGATGACTGAGGGCAATATGCAAGAACATTTGGGGTGTTGATGATACCATAGACACACACTGTAGAGCCATCGTAATAGTATCACACCTACGTAAATACCGAGAATGTTCTCGCATACAATGTTGTGGTACAATACCAAAGAACTGCCATAGACACACTAGAGCCATCGTTATGGTACAATACTATGTTTTTGTTAACACCATGAATGTTTTTACATATGGCCCAATGTTATATAAGGAGTGTTATTGATGTGTTATATACTGTAGATGGTGGACTGTATTTATACCTAAACACATAATCAGAATATTTTTTGTCCAATTGCATTGCTATTTATCTAGAAATTATTATATACTTTATTCCTTCAATTAAGGGACCCTGTGATGTAGTCAGAAAATTGGAGTTAATGGAGTCCTTCAAATATTGCCACAAAACCACCAATATGGAAGGAGCGTGTTTTGTGGCATAGGCAGGAGAAATCAGAAGCCTCCAATTTCAATATACAATCACAGGGTCCTGTAACTGAAGACTAATATGCTATGTAATTTTCTTGATACGGTAGGCCCTTGGTACATGATCATTAAATTTATCACCAGGTCAGTAAATAGCTTAGTGTGTCTGTATGGTAATGAATAACAGAAGCCTGGGAACACATTTGATGATCTTCAATGAGTGACAGAGTGTAAAATGAAGTGGTGGTGGATACAAATACAGTCGGCAGCATAAATTTGCGTCCATCTCATGTACTTAATAATGCTAATGTGACCAGATAGTTGCATTCTGAACCTCTTTCTATCTTAGCAACATGTGTAATTTAGCAACATGTGAAGTATATCTGTCATTTCTGTATTCAAATTGTGTTGCAACTTCAATATAGCTCATACACACGTAGGTGGAAATGAAGCGAACTTATGCTGCCGACTGTACATACTGTATTTATTCATTGTATATCCAGGGTATCTCTCTGACGCCTCGTTCCCTCCAAGGGGGTGGCCACGGCAGAAGTGTGTCCAGTTTTCCGTTCCAACATTCCCTCCTTACTTGTTCAAAACCTCCTCTGCCCTTTACGTTTCTCTCCTACACATACTCTTCCACTCTGTTTTGCCATCTAACTGGCCATCTACCTCTCACACCAGGTGCCACAACTTCACTTCCATACACCTTCTTTACAAACTCCTCACCTTGCATTCTTTCTACTCTCTCAACCACTCCATACTGAATAGCAATTGCCTTTTCACTCATACCACATCTCTCATACACACACTCATTACTTTCTCCATCCCACCTAGACACCACACATGCACCTCTCGGATAACTCATTTCCACAGCACCTATTCTAGACTGATGAGCCTTACTACATGTCCATGTCTCTGATGCATAAATTATGTCAGTGTTGGCAGTATTATACTGTTCCTTAGTCCCCTCTTCACCTCCATACTCACACTTCTACCCTTCATAATCCTTCCCAGTGATCCTATGACCTGCCTGCCCCTCATTGCTCTCTCCCTAATTTCTCCTTCCTTACTTCCATGTTTATACAGAACTGTGCCCAGGTACTTAAACTCCTTCACTTCCTCCATCCAGGGTATCCAGAAAACACAAACACACATTATGAACCAGGGGGAAGGAAACACTCAAATTTCTCAGTAAATTTTTAGTGATATATAATATTGCTGCATCTCCTGTTGGCACAATAAATAAATGACCAAAAGTAAAAATAAAACCTTTGCCAACACACATAATTAAACAGTATCTACAAGACACAATAAAAGAGATGCATATCATTCATCATTACAGAAAAGGGAAGGTCTATGTACAATTATTTTTTCGAACAATATTAAAATTTTAATGATACTCTTTTCACAATATTTCAAGCCATGTGTTGTTAAATTTGTTACCATTTCAAAAATCATATACTCTTTACAAAACACTTACCAGCCAGAATGTTACAGTCCAGTAGTTAAATTTCATTACATTTTGTAATGTGAAGATGGTATTACTAGAATTACTCTCCGACGAAAAGGCGTCTTTTTTCGCTAAATTCAAGCTACAATACAATGGAAACTGAGCAACAAAGATTTTTTTTTTTTCGAAGAGTAAGTTTAATATGAGCCTGAATCTCTTTCTGTAAACACTGTACAGTACTTTGATAGGGAATGAATGCTTATCAATGCAATATTAACTACTTTAATGATTAATCTGTGCACTAGGAATATACAGTAGGTCTGGCCAAGGCTGTATAGTTTTTCCATTAATTTATTGTAAACAGAAACTATTTTGTTGTGGTGGTAAATAATATATGTATTCAAATGTTCAGTCCAACTAATGATAATTCTGAAGGGGATAATATACTAACTTTTGGTCCATTGGAGTGTCTTGATTCCTCCTAAGTTTGTCAGGAAACAAATACATGTAACAGGACCAGATGAATGAAAGTAATGGTGGTGGTCAGTTGTTGTTGTAACCTGGAATACTTTGGAGGAAACAAGGCACTCCAATGTCTCAAAGATATGGATTAGCCTGTATTACCCCGTTCCCCTTAACCAACCACCAGCAGCCCATCCTGAGGGAAGCTGTACTCAGGCACCTCCAGGTTGAGTGGTGCGGGGCCCTTGCGAATTCTGCCCGAACCGTCGTAGTGGGAACCGTGGCAGGGGCAGTAGTAGCCTCCAAAATCACCTGAAAACACACATACACACAAAACTATTAGTAACACAGTACATACACAACTACTGGTAATGTCAACAACAACAACAATGTCCTGGAGTAGCAGCGTCTACATCGTGGGATCACCCCCTAAGGCTGCCAAGGAAGGAAGCTATGGGGGCCAGACCATCACAACATCCCCCCAGCCCGCCACCAGGGGGCGCTAGTCCCCGGGAACGGCTTAGGTCACCCGGGCAATACCACACAACACACACAGCTACACATTTTATAAGCACCAAGGAAAGGTTCTCCGGCTGTCATTTCTCGGCTTCTCCTTCTAGCCAGAGACATTGAATGCAATCCTGGACCCACAAACATATACACTTGTCCGATATGCTCTAAACCCATCACATCAAGTAGGCAGACAAAAGGTTCACTTCAATGCAACTCCTGTAAAAACTGGACCCACCTATCATGTACAGTTAGACACAGGAATTCGAGGTATAGCCCAAGTGAAAGATGGTCAATTTCTCACAATATCAAGTTCCTTAGTGCCAAATAGGAGACACCAGGGGCAAAAGTCAGTATTGAAGATGGTAATAAAAAGCAACTACCTGATAATAGACACTGGTTACTCAAATGGGACAAGTATATTTCACCTGGGCTGTAGCACAATTCCTGTGTCCAACTGTACATTAGCATTGATGAAACACAACACAAACACATGGACCTGTTCCACATGTCCCTCACCTCTTTCATCACTCCTAAGACAGCAAAATAGTCAGAGCACTGAACCATTCCTCTCACTACTCTTGCATCCATCACATCATTCCGTAACCTTTCATCCACAGCTATATAATCAATTAAACTCTTTCGTTCTCCTCTATCATCCCTTCTCCTCCATGTATACCAGTGGATCATCTTGTACTGAAAGAAGGTGTTTGCCAAGAACAGCCCCCTCTCAGCACAGACATCCACCAGATACTCACCATTCTCATTTATTCCTTCTACACCCTATTTACCCACAACATTCCCCACTTCCTCACCTCCCACCTTTCCATTCATGTCTCCCATCATCACCACTCTCCTTCCATTATCAATCCCTCTCAGACATGCATTCAACTCCTCCCAAAACACGCATCTTCTCTCTCCCCTTCCTACTCTCTTCATTCACTGGTGCATAAGCACACACCAACGCATACTTTACCAGTCCAATCTTTCTAGTCATCCATACTATTCTCCCTCCATTCCACCCATGTCCATCCACTCCCACACCCATGGAAACACCAACACCACACACCCTTCCTTTCCTCTTCTCATTCAGACCCGTCCATACTACTTCTCCTTCCATTCCCTCCTACAATCCACTCTTCCTTTCTTAAAACATTCTACAATCTCTCGTTTCCTAGTCCTATCTGTCATTCCATTCACATTCACGGTTACTATTCTCATACACCCCCTCTACAGGGCATCCTAGAGACTCCCCCCCCCCCCCACCAGTAGCCATAGTTGTCAACTCCCCCAATGTGGAACCACTGATGGCTGGCAAGGCCAATGCAGTGTTCATTCCCGGAGGGACACGGGCCGTCGCCATTGTCAAAAGCTAAAATCACGGTCATAAATTTAAAAATAATATGAAATATAAAATCATGCTAGTCCTATATACAAGCAACAAAAGAAATTAAAATCTTAAAACACTAAATTACAATAAAAACCTAAGTCTTACCCCCACAACGCCTTCCCCTTTGGCTGGATAAAATAAAGATTAAAAAAAGGAGGTGTACCCCCCAAGGTCACCTCTTGGGAGGTGAGGTAAGGCTTACCTACCCTTCATGGGGAGGAGTAGGTCACCGAGATTGTTGCTCTTCTCAACACTGACAGACGATGTTGTTCTGTGCAGCAGCAAATATATCGACCTCATTGGTTACCATACTACCACTTGCACAAACCGACAACCTTAATTCATTAAACCCTCCCAACAATACATTCATATCCCTCACCAAGCCCTCTTCCAATATATCCTTCTGCTCTCCCAACCTCGCCCCCAGAACATCATGGAGGGTGGTCAGAACCCTCGCCTCTGACCACCTTCCAATCATAATCACCAAAGAAGCAAGAATTACCGAAGTTGGCCGCAGAGACACACAAATTACAAAAGTGCCAATTGATAAGCCTTCACTTATGAAACATAACACTTTGAAACACTGAACAGTACAACCATCACAAACATCAACACTGTTAAAAATTTCAATACAATTATACAAAACGCAGACAAGCAGCACATCCCTAGAAGTAACAGAAGAAAATACAACCCCAACTTTTCAACAGAAATTCAAGACCTCATCAAACAGAGTGACTCACTTAAACACACATCCCCAATCCCTTACACAACACACAGTAAACCAAATACAAACACTAATTACACAAATAAACAACAAAATTGAAGAACAAAAAACACTAAACCAGCAAAGTTTTGTCAATACACTAAATCACCAGCAAACTCTACAAAACACTAAACAGCATTACTCTGTCCAACAACAACACTACACAATCACATGCAGCCATCACAACAACAGACACTATACCCTCTAACAAACAACAAGCAAACACACTCATCCAACATTTTTCTCACATCAGCCACCTTCACCCTCATTCTGAAGACAGACAAATCATTAGACATAAGAGACATTTTCCCACTGACCCTGACTATGCACCATTCACAAATCATCAGACGAACCACATCATTCACAACCTAAAACACTCACCTGCCTGTGGTCCAGACAACATCAGTAACATACACCTTAATCACCTTGGACCACAAGGCATACAAGCACTCACTAACATAGTAAACTACAGCTACTCACACAACACATTACCCAACATCTGGAAACACGGAAACATCATCACCATCCCCAAACCTAACAAAAAAACCCACTACCCTTATCACACCATCCCATCACCCTCCTTTGTACCCGCTCCAAAGTTACTGAGCGCCTCATAATTAGACTAATCACACCACACCACACATCAGCATTCCCTTTGCATCTTCACAACACTGCTTCAGACCGCTACACTCAACAAACACTCTTCTTACAGACCTCACACAAAGAATTTTTTATGGCATCAACTCAGATAGACCCCCACACAGAACACTCTTAGTTACACTAGACATAATTAAGCATTTGATGCCATCCCCCGCCACAAAATCACAAACATGCATAATAACACCAAAAGATGGCTGGCCAGCTTCCTGGGAGCAAGAATAGCCCATGTTAAATTTGCTGGTCAGACATCTAACATTAAAAACTTCACCAATGGTATCCCCCAAGGATCTGTACTCTCATCCACCCTTTTCAACTTATACATGCATGACTTACCAACACTCCAGGCACCACAAATACACATAGCCTCCTACGCAGACGACATAACACTCACATGTACACACAGAAATGCAGACACAGCCACTCTCATCCTCCAGCCCTACCTCAACACACTTAATACCTGGTTCACCACAAACAGACTTAAAATAGCACCCACCAAGTCGTGACGTGTGTGTGTGAGCAGCAGATGACCTGGGCCACGATAACGGGTTTGATTAAGCCTATGTCCAATGTCAGAACATAAAAAAAAAAGTCACCCTTCTCACCACCTGGAACGCAGAACCCCTCACCACCCCTCACCATAAACAACATACCTATAGGCTACTCCCCCCCCCCCTAACATACATAACATCCATGACATTCAAACAACACATCACAGCCATCAAAAACAAATGCATGCAAAGACTTAAAGCCCTCGGATCACTTGCCAGCACAACATTTGGACACAACAAAGAAACCACAACCACAGTATACAAACAATACATCCAATCAGTGATAGACTATGCAAGCCCTGCCTGGACCTCAAACCTCCAGCTCATCTCAATACCCTTCACACCATACAGAACAGAGCCCTAAACATAATCACAGGCTGCACAGCTACCACACCAACAGACTATGAAACACTATGAAACCAAAGTCCTCAAAAGCCAGGATCATCTTGACATGAGAGGTACACAAACACTTGCTGCAGCCTCCACAAACACACAACATCCACTACACTACATGGCACAACACCCACACATGTCAAGGAACATCCAAACAACACCCAGTACACGATACCACACACAAATACTATCATCTCTTACACTCTGTCCACCCCAAACCAATCTCCAGAACTATATCCATACTCAAATCAATCATCAATCCATCCAAACACTCACAAACAACACACAGCTACATGTATGACCTCCTGACATCCATCCATCTCAATCCTCCCTTCCCCGTGAGAACAGAGTCCACCTGGCCAGGCTGTGATGTGGCCACCACCCGGCCCTTCTGACATATCAGAAGAGGCTGGATGAAGCCATTGTAGATGCCTGTCTGGGATGCAACACAGCACCCCATACTATTAAACACATTATTGAACACTGCAATACATACAACCACACTCGCGAACAACACAACATACACTTTCTGAGGGCACTGTGGGAAAGCCCGGTTCAGGCCATGACCTTCCTCAGGAGCTCAGTGATGCTCGGCCAGACACCTTGAGGAACTTCAACAACAATGCCCTGATTAAGTGCACAGTGATTTTTTTTTCTTTTTTTTGTGGCAAAAAAATAAAATAAAATGCAGTAATTCCCTCATTAGTGCATTATTATTATTAAATCACAAAACAAAACAAAATAATAGGAGTGTAGGTAAATGGTCTAACCTGCATCAGCGAGTGGTACACATCCAAGGTGAGTACACACTCCAATGAGCACCAGGTATTTGGGGTTGACAACTCGGTCAGTGTCGGTCTCAGGGTCACGAAGGCTGGCAAGGTCCACCGCATTTTCTGTCTCAATCTCTGAGTCGGTCCTGTGAGAGAAAAGAAAATAATGCCAAATGAATATAATGTCAACCTCACCATCTGTATTAATCTCTAACACAACTTGGCAACCGCTTGTTGTCTCAATCTCTTAACATAACACATCAACCACACCATCTGCCTCTAACATAACACATCAACCACACCATCTGCCTCTAACATAACACATCAACCACACCATCTGCCTCTAACATAACATATCAACCACACCATCTGCCTCTAACATAACACATCAACCACACCATCTGCCTCTAACATAACACATCAACCACACCATCTGCCTCTAACATAACACATCAACCACACCATCTGCCTCTAACATAACACATCAACCACACCATCTGCCTCTAACATAACACATCAACCACACCATCTGCCTCTAACATAACACATCAACCACACCATCTGCCTCTAACATAACACATCAACCACACCATCTGCCTCTAACATAACACATCAACCACACCATCTGCCTCTAACATAACATATCAACCACACCATCTGCCTCTAACATAACACATCAACCACACCATCTGCCTCTAACATAACACATCAACCACACCATCTGCCTCTAACATAACACATCAACCACACCATCTGCCTCTAACATAACATATCAACCACACCATCTGCCTCTAACATAACATATCAACCACACCATCTGCCTCTAACATAACATATCAACCACACCATCTGCCTCTAACATAACACATCAACCACACCATCTGCCTCTAACATAACACATCAACCACACCATCTGCCTCTAACATAACACATCAACCACACCATCTGCCTCTAACATAACACATCAACCACACCCTGTCTCAATCTCTAACCTAACCTCACCTTCTGTATTTATCTCTTGTACTGGTCTTGAGGGAGAGGAAAATAATGCAACAACAAGTTAACCCCATGGAATGAAAGCGACCTCTCCTTTCACTTCCTTCCCTGGGCATTTCATCACTCACTCACTCACCTTCTCTCTCTAGTTTCATTCTCCATCAACCAACCTTTCTTTCCTTCCTTGGGCATCTCATCACATGTTCATTTTGCATCTCCACAATCATCCTCCATCAATCACCCTTTCCTTCTCCAGTTTCTCATTACACACTCACCTTGGCTCTCCTTTCACTTTCATTTTCCATCAATCAATCTTTTTTTTCCTTCCCCTCCTACACTGCACAACACACTCGCCTTCCTCTCCACTTGAAGGTAACACTTTTTCCTCTTCCTTCCCTGGGCATCTCCTCACACACACACAAACACACACTCACCTATGCCTAACAAAGAGTGGCTTTCCTCTCCACTTGAAGGTGACGCTCTTTCCCTCGGGTATTTCATCCAGGTTGATCTCAATCTTGGCCATGGCCAGGACGTCAGCGCTGGCCGACATGGATGAAATAAACTGTGTCACCACCGTCTTGGCTCCATACATACTGCCCACCGTACCACCTGTGTGTGTGTATGTGTGTTAATAATAGTACATACATCCACCTCTATGTACAGTTGCCCAAGAAATGACTAACCATATTTGGTGGTGTGTGGCAATATCTGGCAGCTACTCCAAAGTAAACACTCATATTTTATCAACGGATCACCCAGAACCTATAGTTGTAAGGATGAATGTAATTAGCTGAAGCCAATAACATCCATCCATACTAAGGTTGTAGGTCCCAAGTGATTCATTGATAAAATACGAGTGTTTACTTTAGAACAGCTGCCAGATATTGCCACACACCAGCAAATATGGTTGCAGTCTTTTCTTGGACAACTGTACATGTGTGTGTTAATTATAGCACATATTGTCCACCGTACCACCTGTGTGGGTGTGTAATGGTGGATAATAATGAATAACAGAAGCCTGGGAAAACAATTGGTCTTCAATGAGGCACTTAGAATATAATTATGTGGTGGGTAATGAATAACAAACAGAAGTCCGGGAAAACATTTGGAGGTAGTCTTCAATGAGGTTCAGAGTATACAATGAAGGACTAAGTATGAAATGAAGTAGTGGCTAATAAATAACAACAGTAGACTGGGAAAATAATTGGTGGTGGTGTTCAATGAGTGAGTGACCGTGTATATATAACATGAAATGGCAGATATAAGTTTACTGTATTACTGTATAGATAATTTCCTCACCACCGACCAACATGTAGGTAAAAGCACGCCTGGAGCCGGCTGACTCTTCGGACTTCCTGCGGGAGTCTTTGACGTCATCGCGGCGGTAGAAGCCAAAGTCCGGCACCTGTAGGTCGGTGTGGGCGTAACGAATCTGTGAGCTCGCTGTAGGAGAGAGAATGTTTGTATGAGTTATGGAGGTATTTTTAAAACTTCATTACCTAACCTACCCTGACCAAACCTAATCTAACCTAATTTATACAGTCTATATATATAGAAAAAGAAGTCACTATATTTTGGATATAATGCAATACTATGTAATGAATGGTCTACCTAGTGACTATTATTATTGCAAAAACAACAAACCTAATAATATAATGATGTATTGCAGTTATTCAGTATTATATTTTCTATATGTTGTATACCCTCGAAAACAACAGCATTGTACAACTCCTCTATATGTTGTATACCCTCGAAAACAACAGCATTGTACAACTCCTCTGGCCAACTGCAGGTTATATACAGTATATACAGTATGTTGAAATAAATAAATTGCATATTGCATATGGTTTTTCTACTTTCATTACCCACTAATTTAGACCATTCTAAGACTATTTTCTTCTATGGCATTTCTTCTGCAAATGCCCCATTTCCAAGATAGGCCATATTCAAATGGGGCATTTTGAAATTAGCCTGACCTAACCTAGACCACAGCAGACTGCCGGGACCTAACCTGGGCAAACTACCTGGACCTAACCTAGGCAAATTACCTGGACCTAACCTGGGCAAACTACCGGGAAATAACCATGGTAAAGTAAAGGAAATGATCAAGACAAAATACTGGAACCTAGCCGGATCTAGCAACACTGCTACAAAAAGGTAATTCTTTCAATAAATACCGTACATATATAATTTATAAGGTGGTTAAGTAATATTCAATATGGCTACCATCTCATCAGCTGATTTACCTAAACATATATACCTTTCAAGCTATCTATTCTGAATAAATACAAACAATAACAGCCATATATCCACCTGTAGGGCCGGAAAATAGCCTAAAAATACGGTGGTAAAATAATATTCAATATGGGTACAGGTCTAACAACTGAGTTACCTTCACATACACCAATTAACACTACAACCACACATTAGTTACTTACCAAACTAACTAAACAGGGCATATACCAACAAAAATACCCACACATCCACATACGGGGCCAGAAAATAGACTAAAAATACGGTGGTTAAATAACATTAAACATGGCTACCGGCCGATCAGCTGACCGACAAAACACAAACACAACATTTAATTTACTCCTAAAAACACACCTACGGTACACATATGGACCTCACACTTCACATAGGCTTAGTTATAGTATTTAGTTATGTACCTGTGAGACCAACACGAGCGGCAAGTGGACCGGTGGGACATTTTTTAGCTAAAGAGTAAGTGGTGAGGGATAAGGGTTGTGGGGGCACCTTCACAGACGCCTCTTCTCCTACTTTAACCCCTGGAATCACACCTTTTACCCCATTAGACACCACCTGCACCGACCCCTTCAGGCCCGGCGCCAGGTGACTCGACCGACCAATGTAGGACAGCATCGACCAGGTTTTATTTCGTGGGATAATAATAAATGTTTGTCCTTCGACCTTTCTCTCTCGTAGCCGACTGAGCCGAGCAAGATGTCGTCATTGTTGAATCTTTATATTTATCTTATCTCGCTCTCTGGGTTGTAATTATTTCACTTATTTAAGGCATATTATAATATGACTTTCAATATATTCTATTAAATCTAGGTTAGGAAATATATCGCTTTATTTATTTATGATAAGTTTCCTAAAAAATTGCTAAATTATTGATCACCATTTGATATTACAGACATCAAGATTGTTGTTTTACCGGTGGCCTATATACGCTTTATACAAACTAGAAGGGTACACGAAGGTAGAAAATAAAATATTATATCACAAGACCGCGCCCTGTTTGAATATGTACCATATAGTTATATAAGGCTTTCGTTCCGTATGACCTCAGTACTATACCAATTATTTTCCTTATCAATAGTCATACATGAGTGAAATAGGCTCCTTACAAAGTCATAGCATTTATTAGAACATGATGCTTGGCTGCTTCCTAATCACAATCTGTAAAGTAATGAATAAAAGAAGCATAGGAACACACACATAGTATCCTTTTAACACAAGCTCATTAAATCCCCTAGCTAGTCTTTATGGTATAGAATAACAGAAAGCCTGGGAAAACATTTGGTCGTCTCCAATGAGTGACTGAGTAGTCTGAGTGTAAAATGAAGTACGTGGTGGATACAAATATTATTTTATTCATTGTATTGTATATCCAGTATTGCAGGATCATACTTCAATAACAGGAAGATTGTCCTCCATTGCTGCTCTGATACGAGCCTAATGAAACACTTCGGCGAGGTCAGTAATGCAAACCAAAGAAAAAATGAAAAGTAACTGCGAACTCCGAGGTGGCTTACGAACACCACAGACTGCATGCTTCTGAAGACGATTGAAATGAACTCGAGACACTTTGGTAGCGAGGTTATCGTTAATACAAATACAAGAACACACAAACAAGCAACTGTGAACTGTGAAATGAGACGTTTTACGAACACCAATTAACACCTACATGCTTCTGAAGACTATTGAAATGAACCTGGATTAAGGGAAGATATTCTTGATGGTGAATCGAAAGTTATCTGATTCCTCCAAATTACGTCACGAAACAGATTTTGAGGCATAGTTTGGAGTAATCAGAGACCAGAATTCGATCCAATTTGCCAACAAACGACTCTCTCCTTAAATACGTTAATGGCTATATGGTCATTAAAAGTGAACACCTAAAAATCAAACAAACAAGCAGGTGCGAACTCTGACTGAGACAGTTTACAAAGACGAAACAACTGAACTATATGAAGCGAGGTGAGGTGAGGTAATGTGTTGGTGGTGTTGGTGGGATCAGTTGGCTGTGTACCGCTGTGTGGGTAAGACGTATAATTATATCCTTTACTGTACCAAGAACCGTGACTTTTAACTTCATTCCTCTCTAGTCTGTCATACTTGTTGGCGTTTTTAATCATGATTCCCAGAGACGAATTATGGGTGCTGCTTTCCATGGTAAGTACTGTATACATAACTTTATTATTATTGTCTAGTAATATTTTTTTTCATTCTAGTTTAATTTATACATTAAGTGCTTCTATTGTTTATTGAATAGTGTGTATTTCATTTGCTGGATTTTAATCCTTAAAGGAGAGCATTTTGTTTGTTTCAGAGTACATTGTTTGTTGGGCTATATACTAATTACTGCTAATTATACCCTTAAACGGACCTCCTCAGTGGTATTAATAGGGGATCTGTTTAGTTATATAGTTAGAAAGAATCGAAAGCCTTGCAATTTACCAAGAGATTCCCCCTTTAAGGATGTTTATAAACTTCAATTAATATACGGTTTATGAAGCCCCTTGTGACTACTTGTGATTAGTGAAGGAAGGTTTGGCAGACTTGTGTGTATTTTCTTTACTTTCATTTGCCTTTCGTCTGTTTCAAGTGCATCAAGTGTTGGGTTTTCTGTGTAGACGTGTAATTTGTGTAGTGTCTCTAGTTGTAGTCTGTCTCGAGTTGTTGCTTCATTGGTTTGAATTGTGAACTTGGGGAATATTGTCGTGAGGGAGACTTGATAGTTTCTTCAATTAATATATCGACCATTAACATTATTTCCTAAAGGATACATTTCTTTAAGGGGAGGGTATAGGTTTGACATTTTTGAAGATTATGATTCCTCCAAACTATTCCAGGCAACGGGATACAATTATTTGTCTAAATCTGGGTCTGTTTCCTGGCATACTTTGGAGGAATCGAGGCACTCCAATCTATCAAAAGTATACTCTCCCCTTGTAAATTTAAACTTTATATCTATTATTTTAACCAAATATTTACACAACTAAATACTGTACTGATGTTTTTATTATTACAGGTAGCGATGGTAACTACTGGAGCAGCAGTTCAAGCAAGCACAAGCAACAGCCACACCCACCCACCAGGCTACTCCCCAGAAGCACTCCTACAAGCACAGCAGCACGCCCATCACGAAGAACCACATCAAGAACATCCCCCTAATAACCCACAACTTGCTAACGTTCAAAGACTACAAGAACAGCTACAACCCAACCAACAGCAAAGAGGACCATCACAACCAATTAACCCCAACGAGCCTATCCTTAAACGAACCAAGTCTTCACAACCTAAGAACAATCCACGATCACAACAACCTCAACCGCAGCCGCAGCCGCAGCAGCAGCAGCAGGTCAGACAGCAACAAAACCCACAACAACAGCAACAGAAGATTCGACAACACAGACCACAACAGCAGCAACAGTCTAACGTTCCCACCCAGTTTGTTCAGCGTCCCAACTCTCCCCAACAGAGACCACCACCACCACAACAACAACAACAAACTCTTCTCCAGCCACAAGTCCTTCAACAAGCAGCACCTCCACCTCCACCACAGGGCATCACTCAAGCACGACCTCTGAATCAGAATCAAGGTTTGTGTACGAAAGCATAAGTAGTATGAGAGAATTTGAACTAGACTGATTAGATATTAAGTTTTAAATGATTTTGTATAATTATGAAGGAATTAAGATTTGATTAGTGGGGTGCGGGAGTAATGGGACAGGGTTTGGGGGGTGCGGGAGGAGGGGGAATAGGGGACAGGCTTTCAACCAATCTCAAACCTGTCCACCTATTCCCGCACCCCCAAGCCTGTCCCCTACTCCCGTCTCCCCTTAAGGTGGTAATTCCCTTTTGGTACATTGGAGTCCCTTGATTCCTCCAAAGTATGCCAGGAAACAGGCCAAAGTTAAAGTGTTCTGTTGCTTGGAATAGCTTGGAGGATTCAGTTGCTCCAGATATTATATAACTCAAAACTTCCCCCTTAATTAATCTGAAAGTTGGAGAAAAATAATTGGTTCTTCAAATATTACACACACACACTTACACACACTTACACACACCCATACACACCTACACACACCTACACACACACACACACAACGCCTATAAAGGAGCTTGTTTCGTGGTAGGTATGGTTAGGAGGAATCGGAAGTCTCCAATTTTATACACGATCACAGGGTCATGCATATTTAAGCCTACATGTTACTTATAGGTCTCGTCACTGAAATACTATATATATATTTTATCATATATTATTATTTATTATTATTTATTATTATTATTTTTTTATTTTTTTTATATATATATATATTTTTTTTTTTTTTTTTTTTTATTTGTTGTTATTTTTTTTTTCAGGTGCGCCAGTTAGTTTTGGTCCATTCCCTACACTGGCTGGGATGGTGAGTGAAGGTGGAAGGAAAGTGGACGATATTAGAGTCTCCTGTGAAAAGACACATATGACCGTCACATTCAAGTAGGTAGAATTATGTGTATTACTGTCTCCTGTATATATATTTGTACACACACACACACACACACACACACACTGTCACACACACGTATATGGATTACCGACAGTCTCCTATATATATACACACACACACACACACACACACACACACACACACCTCTCTCTCTCTCTCTCTCTCTCTCTCTCTCTCTCTCTCTGACTGTCTCATTCACGTACGTATATGGATTACTACCTCTCGTATACACACACACACCCACACATGCACACAATAACTTTCACATTTACATACTGTACGTATATGCATTACTGTCTCTTACACACACAGAAGAGTCTCATACATTAAAATATGTATACTGTATGCGTTTCTATGGACCCCTGCCAATATGTGTGTGTAGTTATATTCACCCCTATATATACCTCAATCTATCTGTGTGTGTATCCAATGTCTGTATGTGTCTTTGTAATCGCCCCTACCTCAATCTATCTGTGTGTGTATCCAATGTCTGTATGTGTCTTTGTATTCACCCCTACCTCAATCTATCTGTGTATATATATATGTAAGTATGTATACTGTATGTCTCTATTAACCCTTGCCAATATCTGTATGTATGTGTAGTTGTAATCACCCCTACCTCAATCTATCTGTATGTGTGTGTGTGTGTGTAGTTATATTCACCCCTACCTCAATCTATCTGTGTTTATGTGTACAGGTTTTCGACTGGGTTTACTGGCTACATCTACCCTCACGGCCACTTCACGGACTGTTTACTTCACCGTGGACGTAACACCTTAGAGGAAACGCTCACACTGAGGCACGGTACATGTGGAGACCAACAGAACTTTATTATACACCATGGCAAATCCTACCTTGATCCTATCATTGAGGTGAGATTTATTTTGTTTTTTGAGTTCTATGCCATGAAACTAACTCCTTCCATGTTTGTTTGGGTGGGTGTTTGTTTGTTTGGGTGGGTGTTTGTTTGTTTGGGTGGGTGTTTGTTTGTGTGGGTGGGTGTTTTTGTTTGTGTGGGTGGGTGTGATTGTGATTGTGTGGAGGTGGGTGGGTGTGATTGTGTAGGGATTGTTTGTGGGTGGGTGTTTTTGTTTGTGATTGGGTGTGGGTGTGTTTGTGTTTAGGTGGGTGTGATTATGAGTGTTTGTTTCGTGGCAATATATGAAGGAATCCTTACTTTTATCAGTCAAAACAAAATTTCTATTGGTATTACTTTATCTTTTTCATTTATGTGTATATTTCTATTTATTTATTTATTCTGGAAGGGAAGAGGGTCAGGCCTGGTTATCTATATATCTTAAGTGTTTATTTACATCCTGTTTTCATTCTATTTTACGTGTTTTGTTTGACATTTTGTTTTACTTCTTCCCACCACCACAATCTCTATCATTCTCGTTTTCTTCATTCATTCATTCTTCGTTCATGCTACCATCCCTAACCCCCCCATCCTTCCTTTCCTTCGTCCTTCCTTTCCTACGTTCCTTCTTCCTTTCATTCGTCTACTTCCTTTCCTTCCCTCTATTCCTACGTCGACTTCCTTTCCTTCCCTCTATTCCTTCTTCCTTTCCTACGTTAACTTCCTTTCCTACGTCCTCTTCTATTCCTCCTTCCTTTCCTACGTCTCCTTCCTTATTTTCGTCCTTCCTTTCCTACGTTTTTCCTGTCCTTTCTCTTGGTTCTTCCCTTCCTTCGTTCTCCTTTCCTTAGTTTTCCTCTCCTTCCCTTTTCTTCGTGGTACCATCCCTATATCCTCATTTGTGTCCTTCCTTCCTTCCCCCAGCATCAACTCATGGTACAATGGGAGCCTGACATAGTGTGTGATGATGACTCGAGTATTATCGTTCGTTGTGACCGACCAGACGACTTCAACAAGACTGTGGAATGGAGACTTGAAACCAGACAACTCCTGGCTACACTGGAACACTCACAACACCCAGGTAGGCTCTGTGTGTGTCTGTCTCTGTATGTCTGTCTCTGTATGTCTGTCTCTGTATGTCTGTCTCTGTATGTCTGTCTCTGTATGTCTGTCTCTGTATGTCTGTCTCTGTATGTCTGTCTCTGTATGTCTGTCTCTGTATGTCTGTCTCTGTATGTCTGTCTCTGTATGTCTGTCTCTGTATGTCTGTCTCTGTATGTCTGTCTCTGTATGTCTGTCTCTGTATGTCTGTCTCTGTATGTCTGTCTCTGTATGTCTGTCTCTGTATGTCTGTCTCTGTATGTCTGTCTCTGTATGTCTGTCTCTGTATGTCTGTCTCTGTATGTCTGTCTCTGTATGTCTGTCTCTGTATGTCTGTCTCTGTATGTCTGTCTCTGTATGTCTGTCTCTGTATGTCTGTCTCTGTATGTCTGTCTCTGTATGTCTGTCTCTGTATGTCTGTCTCTGTATGTCTGTTTGTCTGTGTACAACTATTGGATACACTATAGAACACTCAACACCTAGGTATGTATGTGCCTCTGTCTGTATGTGTCTTTGAGTCTGTCTGTGTCTGTCTACAATATAATTATACACTATAGAACACTCGCAACACCCAGGTATTATCTCTGTATATGTATCTGTCTGTACAACTCTTGGCTACACTAGGACACTCGCAACACCTAGGTATGTAGGAGTCTGCCTGCCTGTCTGTGTAGGTGTTTTTATCTTTATGTATGCTTCTGTGTAGTCAAATATTTAAGTTTAGATTTTCTCGCTATTTATAATATTCCTTCCTTCCTTCTCCTACGTGTCTGTGAATATCAAACCCAATTTAATACTCTCCCTATCTATACCCTCTCTATCTATAATCTCTCCCTCCCTTCCCATTCAACTGTCCCTTTTCTTTTTATTTCCTTCCTGCTTACTGTCACACCCGTCACCTTTTTCTGGCGCTATAGGACCTCGATATTGCGGCGCCTAATATCCATCAATCAATCTCCCTATCTATACCCTCTCCCTATCTATACTCTATCTATAATCTATCCCTCCTTCCCTTCCATCGACAGGACCCAAGATGTGGATGGAGATACAACGTGGTGAAGGTCCCACTGCCCCTTCCCTGGGTAATGAGTTGGTATACATTGGTGACGTGTTGACCCTCATCTTTACACTCTCTGATGACACCTACTGGTTCGACTCTAACATCATCACCTGCTTTGCTGTTGATGGGGAGTTGAATTTGTTTTTGTTTTGTTTTTATAGAGATTTTCCGTTTTTTTTTCAAGGGGTTGGGAGGCTCTGGTGTCTGTTGGTTCGGTATGCATCTGTCCGTCTGTCTGGCTGTGTACGTGTCTGTATGTCTGTCTGTGTATGTATGTGTACGTGTCTGGCTGTGTGTCTGTCTGGCTGTGTATGCATGTCAGTGTACGTGTCTGTGTATGCACGTCTACTTTTTTCTATGGTTCATTCGATTATGTCTTTAAATTGTATTGAATGAGGGGATCTACACACTAGATACTTCCCTCTCAACAAACCACAAGAGCAAAAATAATGGTGCTCTGTTGCTTGGAATAGTTTGGAGGATACAGTTGCTCCAGATTTACCTTAAGGACCCTGTGAACGTGTACGAAAATTGGAGGCTTCTGATTCCTCCTGACTATGCCACGAAACAAACTCCTTTTTTTATAGAGATGTGTGATTGTTTCGTGGCTGTATGTGAAGGACTCTTTTACCTCCAATTTTCAAACTACAATACAGGGTCCCTTAAATATATAAAAATAGGTGATTAATCGTTACTGTATTTACTCATTTACCTCAAATATTTAACAATACAGGGACCCTTAAATATAGAAAGCTCTACAGTTGGACACAGGAATGAGTGGTACAGCCTAGATGAAAGATACTTGTCCCATTTGAGTAACCAGTGTCTATTATCAGGTACTTTATATTCATTACCATCCCAATACGGACTTCTGCCCCTGATGTCAACTGTTAAGCACTAAGGAACACACACACACACACCATCCTCAATACCGACTTCTGCCCCTGATGTCTCCTATTTGGCACAAATAAAATTTATAATGAGAGACATTGACCATCTTTCACTTGGGCTGTACCACCCATCCATGTGTCCAACTGTACATATAAATAATAGTTTGTTGGTTACTATAAACAACAGGAGGAACAGAGCAGCATCAGATTCAGTGGGACACGAGTATCAACCAACAAGTCGGGGCCAAGTCTCGTGTGTACAGTGGTGAAGCAACGGTGTCCGAGCAGGGCTGTTCAGTGAAGCCTAAGGTGTTCTCTCACTTCATCAAAGAAAAACACACCAGGAACAACGGAGATCTTGTCACTCTACACTACGCTTACTTCAAGGTAGGCTACTTTATTTTAAGGCTAGATTGTGTAGTAGAATTTATTGGTGTATGAATGAAGAGTATATTAATTTTGTCTTTGAATTTCTTGGTACCTGATTAAAGGCTAGATTTGTGTAGTAGAATTTATTGGTACTTAATTTTAGGGGTGGGTGGGAATAAGGGACAGGCTTGGTGAGGTTTAGGGGTGTGTGGGGACGTTTTGGGGGGTGCGGGAATAGGGGTACAGGCTTGGGGGGGGGGGGGGGTTATGAGGGTGCAGGAATAGGGGACAGGCTTTCTACCCACCCCCAGAGTCCCCCAAGCCTGTCCCCTACTCCCACACCCCCTTAATGAAGACCACAAAATTATCTAAGTTTAATTAAATTGATAAGTGTTACATACGTTAATTTCTCTATCGGTCTCTATCTATTTATCTCCATTTCTTTCTCCATATATCTCTATCCCTCATCTCTCTCCACTCTTCCTCCTTTTCCAGCTCTCTCTCTCTCTCTCCACTCTCTCTCTCTCTCCAGCTCTCTCTCTCTCCACTCTTCATCCCTCTCCAGCTCTCTCTCTCTCCAGCTCTCTCTCTCTCCACTCTTCATCCCTCTCCAGCTCTCTCTCTCTCCACTCTTCATCCCTCTCCAGCTCTCTCTCTCTCTCCACTCTTCCACTCTCCACTCTCTCTCCATCTCTCTCTCCACTCTTCATCCCACTCTTCCACTCTCCACTCTCCCTCCCTCTCTGTCCATACATCTTTCATTCCAACCATTCCCTTTCATTCCTTGGTATGGTTTCTTCCCTACACAGGCGTTCCGTTTCCCCACCTCCAATAAGCTGGTACTACAATGTAACGTACAAGTGTGTTACAAGGAATGTCCACTACCACCCACATGCAGGTAACCAGTCCTATACACACACACACACACACACGCACACAAGAATTCCTACATACACACACACACACACATACAGTACACACAAGAATTCCTACATACACACACACACACACATACAGTACACACAAGAATTCCTATACACACACACACACACACACACACACGAACTCCTCTACACACAAAAATTCCTACACACACACACACACACACACACACAAGAATTCAAACACACATGCACTGTTCTTGTTTTCATGGTATTAAAATGTATAGAAAATGTATTACAATTATTTGGTTAAACTATTTGTACACACGTTATTTTAAGAGTTTACAATATACAGGAAATGCAACACCATGTAATTGCAATTCATCTTGATTTTTACGATTGTTTTGCTATTATAATAAGTGGCTTGGTAGACCATTCATTGCAGTACTTATAGAATAATGAATGACCTTTTTCCATATATAGGTTGGCATCCATTATCAGATATTTAAGATGGATATTTTCATTTGGTTTTCTACCTTTTTTATATTTCTGCTTTTATATATTTTTTCATTCCTCGTCAAATATTTAAGATGGATATTTTAATTTGATTTTCTACCTATACTGCATTTATATATATTTTTGTTTATTCCCTGTAGCGAGCCAGATATTTAAGACGGATATTTTAATTTGGTTTTCTATCTACACATTTTGTTTTTTGTGTTCCCCGTAGCGAGGCCTTCCATCCACGTATCGTCGAGGACCAAACGAGGCGACGACGACGTGCTGTTGATGAGGCGGCAGCGGCTGGTGGACACGAGGTGGACGAAGTAAACATGAGACGCTCTGTGGAGGTGCAGTTACCAGAGGAGGGAGGAGCACAGAGTAAGTCTATTAAACTTTCTTGTAGCATTAAACCCTTCCTTACAAACATTACATCCATCCATCCTTACATCCTCCTAAACCTGTACCTTTCTATGCATCTTCCTTTCCATCCATCCATCCATTCTTGCAAACCTATACCTTTCTACATCCTCACGCCTTCCTTTCCATCCATCCTTACTTCCTTCCGAAACCTATACCTTTTTACATCCTCATACCTTCCTTTCCATCCTACCTATACCTTCCTTACTTACATCCTTCCAAACCTATATATCTTTCTACATCCTCACGCCTTCCTTTCCATCCATCCTTCCTTCTATCCTTGCAAACCTATACCTTCCAAACCTATGTAGCCTACCTTTCTACATCCTCACGCCTTCCTTTCCATCCTACCTACCTACCTTCCTTACTTACATCCTTGCAAACCTATATACCTTTCTACATCCTCACACCTTCCTTTCCATCCTACCTACCTTCCTTCCTTACTTACATCCTTCCAGACCTCGATTGATACTTTTCTACATGCTCACCCCTTCCTTTCCATCCTACCTACCTTCCTAATTTACATCCTTCCAAACCTATATAGCCTACCTTTCTACATCCTCACGCCTTCCTTTCCCTCCTACCTAGTACCTACCTACCTTCCTTCCTTCCTTCCTTCCTTCCTTACTTACATCCTTCCAGACCTCGATTGGTACTTTTCTACATGCTCACCCCTTCCTTTTCATTCTTCCAGAGCTTCCAGTCGCCGCTGCAGTAGTCCAGGACACCCCCGACTGTTTCCAACCCTACGTCTTCTACGCCACTGTCATTACCCTCGCGTGTATCGTTCTCCTGCTGGTGATTGTCTTGATAGTGACGTGTATGAAGGAACGCATCCAGAAACGTTATCCCTTTTTATCATTCCAATTAAACTCCAATTAACCCAAGTGATGGAACTAAAGACATTCCTTCTTCAACACTCCTATGAACACCAACAACATGGATGGGAGGGCACGATAAATTGGGTTAGATTAGGACTGTTGTTGTAGGGGCTAGTGTTGTGATGATTTGTATGATGGAACTAAAGAGACACAACTTCTTCAACACTCCTATGAACACCAACAACCTAGATGAGAGGCCACATTGAGTTAGGTTAGGATGGTTGTAGGGGGCTTGTTTGAGGGAATGTATAAAGACTTCAACACTCCAAGCAAAGACAAACAACCTAACTTAGATGAGAGGGCACGCACGATGAGTTAGTTAGGTTAGGTTAGGTTAGGTTAGGATGGGTGTAAGAGGCTTGTTTGTGTATTGAGGGTGATTTATATGGGGGAACGCATATATTCCTTCAACATTCAATATGGTGTATCTGAAGCAACTTTATTCCTCCAGTGATTATTCCAGGCATCGGGACAATATTATTATTATTATTATTATTATTATTATTGTTAGTCGAGTTGGTCCTGTTTCCTGATATATTTTGGAGGAATCTTGTTGCTCCAATCTTCCAAACTTATACCGTCCCTATATTATATCCCTTTGATTGTTATATATAGTTTTTCTCCATTTTTAGTCTAATATTACTGGTGTGCTAATGAAAGTTTAATTAATATAAAAATGATTAATGCTATTTTTAGTTTAAATTTATGTAATGGCTGTAGTATAATTATAATAATAAATGTTTAATGTATAATTGTGGTCTATTAATAATTTAACATAAGTTAATGGTTACTAATTCTCTTAAGGCGAAGTGTGTATGTACAGTCGGCAGCATAAGCCGACTTCAATTCCACCTGTGTATGTATTTGCTATAGTAATGTTGCAATACAATTTTAAAGCAGAGATGACCGATATAATTCTCGAATGGGAAATAACTTGTGTTGATGGAATGAAAACTGACTGAATGCATAGTATAGAGTACCATTGGCTTAATGACCTTTGGCTATGTCATTGGTTGATAGCCAAGAAATCCATAGAGCAAAAAAAAAGCTTTAGACTCGTACAGTGCTCGACAAAAGTGTGTGCCAGGTAGAGTAGGCCGGCAGATTCAAAAGTCAACTGGTGACGTGGTTCTACATTTCCCCGAGAGGTACAGTTGGACACATGAATAGGTGGTACAGCCCAAGTGAAAAATGGTCAATTTCTCACAATGTCAAGTTCCTTATTAGTGCCAAATAGGAGACACCAGGGGCGGAAGTCCGTATTGAGAATGGTAATAAAAATCAAGTACCTGATAATGGTCACTGGTTACTTAAATGGGACAAGTATCTTTCACCACCTATGGGGCTGTACCACTCATTCCTGTGTCCAACTGTACATGATGGGTCTGGAAGGCCTACCAAAGTGTTGGTTCGTGCCAGGACCATATTGAAGAGAATGAAAAGAAGCCTCTCACCTCGGCTCGTGTTGTCGACGAACTGCCTGAAACATTGGAGTGTGTGTGTATGGTGATCAGGCACATTCACTGCCTTGGGTACACAAGTCTCTGCCTTGTAAAGAAACCCATCATGACTCTTAAGCAAATGCAACGTAGAGTTGCTTTTGCCAAGGAATATCTTGCTTGGCTTGATGAAAAATGGCTAAACATATTGTGGTCAGACGAGTCCATCTTTTCTGTTACTTGTACCACAAAGTTGTAACATTTACCACCGTAAGGAGAGTTACACACTTGACCCTCGTTACATTTGTGGGATGGTAAAACACCCAGATTACCTAATGGTTTGTGTACACCTGTGGCTGTAAGGAGAGTTACACACTTGACCCTCGTTACATTTGTGGGATGATAAAACACCCAGATTACCTAATGGTTCGGGGTTCTTTTTCTGGGAAGGGTTTAGGAAAACCTGCTTTTCTACCAACTAACATTATGTCAAAGTGAATCTGTTTGTGTAGCCTACTACTCCTTTTCTACACGTAAAACATCTTGACTATCACACTCAGTTGATTTTGTTTATACCCGGCACAGACTTTTGTTTAGCACTGTATACTCTACAGGTATACAGCCTTGGACCTTCCCTCCCCTCTTGCTGCTGCCGTGGACCTCACCACTGCTCCCCTACCCAAGGTTTTAAAGAAGCTCCAGTACACCACACTGCCTCCTGCAGGCTGCAGCACCAGCTCTTTCCAACGGTCACCACAGACAAGTCTCACTCTCTACAAGGTGCTTATCTTCTACAACTACAACCCTCACCTACCTTACTGTGTGCAGGATAGTCTAGGCCTATACGAGTGTGAGAACCAACCCTTTTAGTTATACCAATAAATTGTTACCATGTATAATTAAGTCTGTTCACCCAAATAGTCCCCGTTGGGGGGTATTTCCTACATTAGTGATGTGAGCAATACTTTAAGGGTTTGGGCGCCCCTTCGGCCCCAGCAATGCATTAGCTTTTAGTTCAACTGTCGTTCTTTTCTCTCTATTTCCTTCCTGCTTGCTGATACACCTCTCTATCACCGTTTTCTGGCGCTATATGACCTCGCTGTTACGGCGCCTAATATCCATCAATCAAAAATCACCCAAATAGTGACACAACGCCCTGTTGTTAGTTTGTTATAACTTACAAGTTTAAAAGGGAAATTATAAAGACAGGGTAGCGCTGCCAACGAGACCTGGCAACACTGACCATACAACAACAAACCGAGTACCCTGATCTGGCAACACTGACCACCAACATGGAGGAGAAGTTAGAGATCAACCCTGCCGACTATTTCAGCCCCACCGCTGCCATACCAGCCCGGGGTACACTACGAGACTATTACTACCCGGTGGTGTGTGGTGGTATTGGCTTTGTTGGGGCAATGTTTATGAACTTCTTTGCCAGGAAACCAGTATTTAGTGGTAAGTTAGTCACCGGTCACATACATACATACATACCACCATTTTGATCACATAGTATTATTAGTATTATTGTGTCATTATTCTTGGGTATTGTTATTATTGATATTGTGTCATTATTTTTATTATTATTATTGGTATAGTGTCATTATTATTATTATTGTTTTTATTGTTATTATTATTGGTATTGTCATTATTGTTGTTATTATTATTATTATTATTATTATTATTGGTATAGTGTCATTATTATTATTATTATTGTTATTATTATTATTGGTATAGTGTCATTATTGTTGGGTATTGATATTATTATTATTATTATTGTTATTAGATAAATTTAGAGAAGTACTGAGTTCATTATATTGTAATATATTTTAGTATCATTACCCACTATTTTGGACCATTCTTAGGGGAGTGCGGGAGTTGGGGACAGGCTTGGGGGGAGGGAGTTGGGGACAGGCTTGGGAGGGTAGAAAGCCTGTCCCCTACTGCTGCATCCCCCCAAGCCTGTCCCCAACTCCCGCACCCCCTTAACACACTTTTTATCCATGGCGTTACACTTGGAGATGTTCGCCCCGTTTTTGGTATTTATTGAAAGAATTACCGTTTTGTAGCAGTGTTGCCAGCTCCGGTTAGGTTCCAGTATTTTGCCCCAGTCATTTCATTTACTATACCACGGTTAATTCCCGGTAGTTTGCCCAGGTTAGGTCACGGTAGTCTGCTGTGGTCTAGGTAATGTCAGGTTAATTTCAATATTTTGGAAATGGGGTATTTGTGGAGGAAATGCGATAGTAGAAAATAGTCTTAGAATGATGTAAATTATTGGGTAAGGAAGGTAGAAAAACCATACACAATAACGGTAATTCATTCAATATTTACCCCATTTTCTTTTATAGCATTTTCTTTGGAAATGTCCTAATTCCAAGATAGATCAAAATCAAATGGGGCATTTTGAAATTATCCTGACCTAACCTAGACCACAACAGACTACCGGGACCTAAACTGGGCAAACTACTGGGACCGTGGTAAAGTACCAAGACCTGACCGTGGCAAAATACTGGGACTTAGCCGGATATGGCAACACTGCTACAAAATGGCAATATACAAGATAGATACCAATTTCCCTAGTATTGAGCTACCTGCAGCATGGAGACCAAGGCCTGGTATATATTAAAAAAAAAAAAAGAGCGTTAAGGTTAGGTTAGGATATGTTAGGTCATCCTTTTTCCGGTAAAACGGGCTGGAAAAGACAATGATGCTGTTTGATATATTGTCCTATGGTTAGTTTTATCACTACACCCCAAGTGTCATTTTCAACTTTTTTTGCGTTTTGGCGTACTGTGCACTAGTGCCCAACACTCGCACAGAACGTAAAAATGTGTACCGGGACACCTAACAACCAATTTAATGTTAGTCATATATAATTATTATTACTATTGTTGTTGTTGTTATGTCATTATTATTGTTACTCTATTATTATTATTATTGTTATTATAATTATTGAAACAGTACATTTTGACCAAGTCTGATTTTCACTGCCTCATGAGTGTGGCCAGCTGTACAGTCATTAAAAAAATTATTGGAACTCCCCTGTGAATAATTATAGTTATTTTCAATGTAAGGGTGGTTCCAATGCTTTTTTTGCCAACTGTACATCTGTCAGCTGATGGTTACATTAAACGATGCAATTAACAACCCGTGTTATACATCAATTGTTTCAAGAAAGGTTTCCTGTAGTCCATGAACTGGATCAACCACTACAGTTGTTCAGTTTGTAATGAGAGACTAAGGCATAGCTTTTAAAAATTCCTACATACTGTATAGGTATTTGAGGAGCCTGTGATTGTTTATGAGACTTGGTGACTTCTGATTCCTCCCGACTATGCCACACCACAATACAGTACATGATCCTTCAACATGGGTGGTGTTTTGTGGCAATGTTTGAAGGACTCGCTAACCTCCAATTTTCTGACTACATCACAAGGTCCCTCAAAACAAACTCTGCCAAAGCTGGAAATGATGACCACAACATTGACATTTATTAATTAATTAAAGTTCTTCATCATGAGTGTGGACAAGTTTACCATCCATGTTAAGTTAGGTTAGATAAAGTCAGGCAAACTCGAGTACATATACAATACTGTACTGTATTATTAACAGTTATAATGTCAGTTACTTAATCTCCATTCCTATTCCTCTCTCTCATCCTACATCTGCATTACAGGTATCCAGCAACACATGATAGCAGGTAGCCTTGGTGTGGTGACTGGGTTTACTCTGGATCGTTGGATGGACAGGAGGGGAGCTCATAGAGATGCTGTACTATACAACTACATCGTCACTCACCCAGAAGACTTCCCACCCATACGTAAGTCACAGCCAGCACTCAGTTTACTATTATCTCTCTCTCTCTCCCTTAAGTATATAGCCGATACATGCATACATTTATTTGTACTGTATTATAGCAAGGGTGTACTGAACTCTATATAAATAATGGCCAATATTATATACAGTACAATTATATTCTACACTGTATATAAGTAAAAGTATGTTTTTTAGAGTATATTTCCCTCTATATAAGTTGATTAAATTTAGCACATTTGTCCTTTTAACACAGGGTCAGTCAATCACTTGGTTGGTGTGTATGGTAATGAATAACACAAGCTTGGAAACACACACACACACACACGAGTACAGTATTTATTTATTCATTACATATCCAGTGTCTGAAAATTGGAGGTTAACGAGTCCTTCAAACATCGCCACGAAACACCACCTACATAGAAGGAGCTAGTTTCGTGGCATAGTCAGGAGGAATCAGAAGCCACCAAGTCTCATACACAATCACAGGGACCTTGAGGGGGTGCGGGAGTAGGGGGACAGGCTTGGGGTGGGTGGGAATAGGGGACAGGCTTTCTTCTCACTATTGCTGCAGCCCCCAAGCCTGTCCCCTACTCCCGCACCCCCTTAAGCGGACAGTAGGCTACAGTGTCGGTGATAAATATGGAGCAAATGAATCCTCCAAACTCCTCCAAGCAACACCAACAACAGGCCACCATTATTTTTGTTAATCTGGTGTTGTTTCCTGGCATACTTTGGAGGAATCAAGGCGCTCCAATGTACTAGACGTGTATTATCCCCTTAAATGGTGTCACAATCATTTATTATTTTATTGTTTATTTATTTATTAATATATTTATTTATTTTTATTTCAGGGAGGAAGAAGTACGCAGAGGTCCTTGAGAGCTGGACGCCCATCCGTTAACACACACCACTACATCACCACCACCACCATCACCATCACACATTAGTTATCTCTTTCCCTCCCTCCATCCAGCCTCCTTCCTTCCTTGCTTTCCTTACTTCTCTCCCTCCTTCCTTCCTTTCGTCTTACTTTTCTTACATCTCTCCTTTCTTCTTTCCTTCCTTCTTTCTTGCTTTCCTTACTTCTCTCCCTCCTTCCTTCCTTCCTTCTTACTTTCCTTTCTATCTCCTTCCAAATAATAACCACATGTTGGTGTCGTGTGGGGTTAAAATTTTGTGTACAAGTGAGTAGGTGGACTGTATTAAAATTTATTGTATGTACGTGTATATATAAAGAAAAATAAACATTATTTCCTAATCAGCGTATTGAATTTATGGTGTGTACAGTCGGACTCGGGAATTCGTATACACAGCTTGAAAACTTGGTAGAACAATGCTATGGTATGTATGTATAGTTAACTCTCATTTTACACCTTGATATTGGTTGTGTAATGAAACCGTGTACAGAAAACCCTAATTGTACAGTACACTTGTGTAATGTAGTGTACAATAAGTGTTTACAGTACAGTACATACATTCATTACACACACTCTATTTCACATATATAATGCCAGTGTAAAATGAGAATTGACTGTATGTTCAGAATAAAGACAAGACATAGTTCATTAATTTTCAAATGCCAATCTTTTCTAGTAATGTTCAATGGTTAATAACAACTATGAGTAGAAAATTGAAGGTAAATGAGTCCTTCAAATAATGCCACAAAATACGCACACCTGTATATGGAAGGAGCTTGTTTAGTGGCATGGTCAGGAAGAATCAGAAGGCTGCAATTATCATACACGATCACAGAGTCCATGTTGTTTGGTCAGCAGAACAATGCCTACAGTATGTATGTATGTACAGTTGCCAAAAGAGGAATTGCGACAACTACTGATAGAACATTGATTATAGTAATGTCCATAGTTGTTAGTTGGGATCATAAGTATGTATTATAGAAGGATATGTATATTTCCTTCTGTTATACATGCTTGTACTCCCTACAAATATTTGTGGATATTACTATGGTTAAAGTTCCATCAAGATATGTCGCAATTCCTCTTTTGACAACTGTACAGTATGTATAATATTGTGTATGTGTGTGTGTAGAATAGAGATGCCGATTTTAACCAATGCTCTGTGTACCAATTCCTGAGGCTGACTGTACATGTATATAAATAAATGTTATTGTATTTCCTAATTTGGGTACGAGTAGAAATATTGTATTACTTTAGTGAATAAACAACGTGCTGTATGCAAGAACATACATGTGTGTGTGTGTGTGTTGACGATGGTGTAGTATGATGACTCTATAGAAACGCTACACTACTACAGAGCCATCGTACCAGTACCACACATTGTAAACACCATGGATGTTCTTGCATATTATGATGGTGTGGTATGATGACTACATAGAAAGACTACAGTACTACAGAGCCGTCGTAAACACCATGGATGATTTTGCATACGATGTTGGTGTGGTACGACGACTACATAAACACACCACTACAGAGTTGTTGTATCAGTACCACACCATCGTATAAAACATGGACATTCTTGCATACAGCCCAGTATTGGTGTATTGTAGTGAGTTGGTGGTGAAGTGGAGGGTTTATGATTCCTCCAAACTGTGCCATGAAACAGATCCTTCATTAAAATAACATGAAGGGGAGATTCTCTTGTTGGTAAATTGGAAGATTACTGATTCCTCCTAACTATGCCAAAAAACAAACACCCTCAATGCTACTAATAGGGGATTTGTTTTGTGGCATAGTTAGGAGGATTCCGTAGCCTTCCAATTTGTCAACAACAGGTTTTCCCCTTAATGACCTTGTGATCATGTATGAGAAATGGTGGCTTCTGATTCCTCCTGACTCATGAAACAAGCTCCTTCTATATAGGTGTGTGTGTGTGTGTGTGTTTTGTGGCAATATTTGAAAGACTCTTTTACTTCCAATTTTCTGACTACATCTCAGGGTCCCTAAATTAAGGTGGTAATAGTACACTTCTGGTACATTGTGGAGTCCCTTGAACCCTCCAAAGCATGCCAGGAAACAGGCCCAATCAATAAATATAATATATTCCTGTTTGGTATAGTTTGGAGGAATCGGTAACTCCAGATGCACCAAAACTGTACAATAAACCCCCATTATTAATCACTTACATTACTGTTGAAATGGAGGGCTACTTATTTCTCCAAACTATACCAGGTAACAGACAAATTTACCACAGGCTTAACAAATAACACAAGCCTGGGAACATAGACACAGATGGTCTTATATATAAATTGTCACACACACAAATCGGTCATGCATTTAAATTATCACACACACACACTATCTTTTTAACACAGGCTCAGTAAGCTCAGTCAATCACTTAGTGTATGTATGGTAATGAATAACACAAGCCTGGGAAAACATTTGGTGGTGTACAATGTGTGTAAAATGAAGTAAGCGGTGGATACAAGTATTTATTCATTGTATATCCAGGGTGGATTTACAGTAAACAAATCATGAATACAGCTTGAAACAATGAAAGGAGGGACAGCAAACACAAAGGAAAGGAGATACAGCAAACATGAAGAAAATAGAAGGAAAAGGACAGCAAGCACTGAGGAAAGGAGGGACAGTAAACACAAAGGAAAGGAGATACAGCAAACAAAGAAAATAGAAGGAAAAGGACAGCAAACACAGAGGAAATAGAAGGAAAGGAGGGACAGCAAACACAAAGGAAAGGGAAAGATAGCAATCACAAAAGAAAAGAGGGATGGCAAACAAAGGAAAGAGGGACAACAAAAACTAAGGAAAAGGAAGGAAAGGTGGACATCAAACACAAAGGAATTAGAAGGAAAAAAGGGACAACAAACACAAAGAAAAGAGAAGGAAAGGCAGCAGGACAGCAAATATGAAGGTAATTAATTCTCATCCTCTCAATTATGGTTCCGTAGAAATGGTGATAAAAGTGTACAACATAACAACATTGTCAACAGTGGTGGTGGAATGGGACTGTATGTGGGGTTTGTTATTGTTCAAGAGCCAACAATGGGAAGGCTAAGTTAAGTTAAGGAAGGGTGTATGTGTGTGTGTGAATGGATACTGTACCCTATTGTATGTTTGTATGTATTGAGAGGTAGGTGTGTGTGCGTATGAGATAAGAGACAACCATACACTGCTGTTAATTATACACACATATACATACATACAAATGCACACACATACACGTGGATATATATAAATACACACACACATACACGTGGATATATACAGTATAAACACACACATACATACAGCGCCACAGCGAGGTCATATAGCATCAGAAAAAGGTGATAGAGAGGTGTGACATCAGGCAGGAAGGAATTATAAGGAAATGAGGGACAGATGAAGAATTGAAAAGGAGTGGATGGGGCCGAAGGGGTGTCCAAACCCTTAATTAAAGTATTGGCCGCATCACTATTAATAAGTTACAGACAATACCCATACACACATAAACACACACTAATACACACAATAATAAACACACACAATACACACATAAACACACACACCAATACACATAAACACACACACACACCAATACACATATAAACACACACACACACCAATACACATAAAAACACACACACACACACATTAATAGCCAGTGTGTTGACGTAGTGTTCATTGCTCTTAACACATGTACCATAACGAGATTAAAGCAGCACAAACAAAAAAAATCAATGGCAAGAGAGATGCTATCATGAATAATTAACTCTGTGTTTAAAACTTAATTCTCTCTCTCTCTCTCTCTCTCTCTCTCTCTCTCTCTCTCTCTCTCTCTCTCTCTCTCTCTCTCTCTCTCTGTGTGTGTGTGTGTGTGTGTGTGATTAAAACCTTTCTCTTTCTATGTTTGGATTCTTGGTTAAAAATCTTAATTATATTCTCTCTCTCTCTCTCTCTCTCTCTCTCTCTCTCTCTCTCTCTCTCTCTCTCTCTCTCTCTCTCTCTCAGTCATTTTCTGTGTGTGTGGTTAAAACCTTTCTCTTTCTGTGTACAGATGCATGTTTAAAACAATTATATTCTCTCTCTCTCTCTCTCTCTCTCTCTCTCTCTCTCTCTCTCTCTCTCTCTCTCTCTCTCTCTCTCTCTCACACACACACACACACACACACACACAAACTTCTCCCCACCTCTACCACCAGATAATGTCACATTGTAAAAAGCAGGACAAACACGCTACCCCAAATGACATTCTTGGCACCAGCTCGGAAAAGGGAGGAAGGGAGTAGTGGGGGTGGTGTCAGGCTACGAATTATATAGTTAGTGTTAGGGGGAAGGAAGGAAGGGAGTGGTGGGACTATGAAAGTGGAGGATGTTTTTAAATTGATGGATATCTGGTCCTATAGCACCAGAAAAAAGTAATAGAGAGGTGTGACAGCAAGCAGGAAGGAAATAAAAAGAAAAGAGGGAACAGTTGAAGAACTGAAAGATGGGAACCATTTAGTCTGGTCTCTCACTAGCGACCTTCCTAGCATGGGAAGCCCTCTCTCCCCGAAATCGGGACAGAGCAGGGGCCGGAGCCCCCTCTAGTCTAGCTCGCCAGGTCTCAGAGACACACAAGCCCCCCACCACGTCAAGGTGGTTCCCGTTAGGGGGTGAAAGTGGAGGGGAGAGTAGTGGTAGTGGGGGTTAGTGGTGGGCCAATAATGTGGGAAGGGGAGGAAGTGGTGGCGGTGGTATCAGGCTACGAATAATATAGTTAGTGTTGAAGGAAGAGAGGATTGGTTGGATGGTGATGAAAGAATATGGAAGGAGGGGAGGAGGTGGTAGTGGTAGTGATGGACGAGTAGGGGAAAAGAGAGAGGGTTGGGTATAGTGGTGAAGGATTAGGGTGGCAGGTTGAGGTAGTGTATGGTGATAGATGGGTAGGAAGTTTGTTATTATTAGTGTTTATAATTGGGGGAACGGGGAGGGGTGAAGAATAGGATGGAGGGGGAGGTAGATCTAAACATATGCAAACCTCCAGGCACAAACCCATCTACACCACCTGCGTGCACAATGATAAATCTGGCTCCTCTGCCACTTTTTACCTTAGGGCCCAATTTACCATCACAATTGGTCCAGCATTTGTCAACACACTCGTTTTGATTGACCCAAGTCTCATCAATATATATCTCTGGTCGAGGGTTACATGATTCTCTGTTCTCCTTAATCCTTCTCAGATATTTACACCGTGCCAAAACAATATCTTGCCTCTCCATTATAAGGTGTCGTCCTCTGTCTGTCTTCTTGAAACGGAAGCCCATTTTTTTCATCCATCTATAGAGGGATGTCCTTTGTCCCTTAAAATTAATGGGAGCCTCTTTTATCTTCTCCAAAATACTTTCTACGGTGGGAATTTCTCCTCTGTCGTAAAAAGACGCTATCACCCTACGGATGCATTCCTCGTCAAACTTGTCAATACTATTCAGCACTGGAGATGTCTTCTGTCTCTTCGAAGGAGGTGATGAAACACAGTTATCCTTTGCCTCTCGCTTAAAACGCTGAAGAGAGCGCACAGAGATCCCAGTAGCCACCGCTAATTCATTGTCCAATTCGCCTTCATTAAGTAATGGATGAAGGCTCCGAAGGTATTCCCGAACACGTAATGCCACAAGTTTGGTCTGGCTGGAGTATTGCTGCTTACAACCCACACTCTGAAGATTTTCTGCCATTACTGCGAGAAATATGTCTGTGTCTGTCCACCTTCTCTTGCAGCCAAGGATAGAATGAAGGAACCTATATTCCTTCTCATTTATATATCCGCATCAACAAAGAAAGGGTGTTCCCAGAGTATGGTGCATATATCCTATAGTTCAACCACTGGCCCCTGAAGGTGGGGTCACTCAGGAATTTCCGGTCATCAAGACCTTTAAAGCGTTGTCATATCTTCAGCCTCTTGTTTCTTCCCGTTCCACACACACATGTGATGTGCGTGCCACTCTCTTTCTCACTCTCTCTCTCAGTAGTATTTTATAAAGTAAGCTACTTTTGCCATACATTTACATTTTATTGACTATGCAAGGTGTGTTGGGTAAGCTAACATTTTACCGTCTCAATGACGAGCCAGCAAACACTGACTGTGGCAGCTGTGCATTCCTGAGTGACCCCACCTTCAGGGGCCAGTATAGGTCTACACCTGACTTAGCATCTGTCAGTTCAGGTAGTCCACTCATACATTCCTTTAGACATACACTTCCCTGCATACATTCCCAACTTCTCTTTGTTATCAAGCATATAAAACTCCACTTATACAAGAGTCAAACCATGTTACACATATCTTCATGCGATATTTCAATAAAAATATACCACATACCTTATAATTATAGTATATATATATATATATATATATATATATATATATATATATATATATATATATATATGTTACGCTTTCTGTTACGACCCCAGCCCCGGGTAGACTGGGGCTTGTAATCAATATATATATATATATATATATATATATATATATATATATATATATATATATATATATATATATATATATATTATATTTTGTGCGTGTGTGTGAGCTACAGTTTATTCTCTCTCTCTCTCTCTCTCTCTCTCTCTCTCTCTCTCTCTCTCTCTCTCTCTCTCTCTCTCTCTAGAGGGATTAAGAGAGGGGATTAATTCTTCTAATGTCACTTGCGTTCTACCTGTGACCAAGGCTAGGGGTAGGAAATGGAAGCTTTTCTTCGCCACTTTATTAGGCTTTGACTATAGTCTGCATGTATATGAGTAAGATCCTCTCTATTATAATCTTACAAAAACAGTATATAGGTAAGGAATACAGGCCTAAATTTAGTTGGCTGTGCCCCCCAAGCCTGTCCCCTACTCCCCCACCCCCTTAAACAACCCGACGTACGAGGGGACACATAGAAGTTACATTGGTGTTCGTTGTTGGTTGATGTGATGTGTCTGTGAATCATTGCCAGGACTCAGTATATATAAACACATTCCTGCCATACAGCCTCCTTAGGTAAGTTCTCTCTCACTTCCTGTATACGTGTGTCAATTATCCATAAAGGAGTTAGTGGGTGGTAAAGTGATGGTCTAATGTACTGCAACCTGGTGAATAAAAGCGAGCTATTTGAGTTAATTTTATGAACCAAAATTGCACACACCAACAGCTATAGTTTCGGATCATTTTTCGAAGCCATCTCATTGGAAGGTGTTGCAGTACATTAGACCATAACTTTACGACGAGGTTGGAGGTGTGGCTGGGAGACATACAACCTGGAAAAGTCATAAGTGGTAGATAAAAGATCCTAGTGTCTGGTCAGGTGAACATACAGGCTGTAAAAGTCATAAGTGGTAGATAAGTGGTAGTTTTAAAAAAATTGAGGGTCCTTACTGGAGCTCTATGAACCCTCGAAATAATCCAGGCCACAGAACGCTTCAGTGTTTCTAATAGGGAATCTGTTGCCTGGAGTAGTTAGGAGGATGCATAAAGCTCCAGTAAGGGCCCTCAATTTTTTAAAACTATGGGTGTTAGTGTCTGGTCAGATGAAGAAAGGTCAAGAGTAGAGAATACATACATACATAGGCCATAAATAAGATATCCAGTCACTATACACATATTTGGTATCTTCTTGGTTGACAGGATGTGAAGCTGTGATGTAGAGTAGAGTAGAGAGGGAGTGTCTCTTCTGGAATGAGTGGCCCCGTCCCCCAGGCCCCCACCAGTAGTCCAGCGTTACATTAGGGTTGTGTGTGTGTGTGTGTACATGTAAGGGGAAAAACACCACCATATATTCTCTCTGTATGGGTTCCCTAAGGATCAAAATACCACTTACTACTTTGTTGATTTATTTACTTGGGTGTCTTCCCTATAGGGTGATGGGTGTTGTATGTATATATATAAAAGGAAGGGAGGGAATGGTTTACTCTCATTCATACGTTTTACTTGGTTTGTCACAGTTCAGCATACACGAGAAAGTAAGTGTCTGTCTGTGTGTGTGTGTGTGTGTGTGTGTGTGAGAGAGAGAGAGAGAGAGAGAGAGAGAGAGAGAGAGAGAGAGAGAGTAAGTGGTTGTGTGTGTGTCCAATGTAAATAGTAAATTATTGATATAATAATTTCTAAACCTAATGTTTAATTTGTTGTAATTCAAAATTATATGTATTGCACAATTATTTTCTGATATTATCTCACTGTTTCACAATTAACTCCTTGATATTAATAACTTATTTATTGACTATGTTGGTGTTATGTAGAGTTAGTTACCTTGGATGAAAATATTGACCATCTTTGGTGTACAAATGTCGTCACAAAACCTCAAGATTAAACCAACCTTTGTTATATTAATGCCAAACAAACCTTGTTTATTAAGTAAATATAACAACTCCTTAAGGGCCCTGTGATCGTGTATAGAAATTAGATGCTTCTGATTTCTCCTAACTATGCCACGAAACAAGCTCCTTCTATATAGGTGGTGTTTCGTGGCAATATTTGAAGGACTCATTTATCTCCAATTTTCTGACTACATCACAGGGTCCCTTAAGTAAATATAATAACTCCTTAAGTCATCTATATGTGAACCTATATCTTTACTCATGTCTATACGTCCTACAGATGAGACGTCCTTTACTTGGCCCCCTGGCATTGCTGGTGGCTTGCTTTTCTCTCCTGGTGTGGCCCTCAATGACACAGGCTGACAATGTTGCCAATGACGCTACACAACAAACAAAAACATCAAATTCAACCAAGAACGAGGTTAAGGAAATTGAGTCTCTCCCTCCTTCAGCCATCATTAGTGTTCCTGAAGGTATACCCAAGTTACTGTGTGTGTGTATGTGTGTATGTGTGTGTATAATCCATGTTTATATGTGTGTGCATAATCTAAGGTATGTATATATGTTTGTGTATGTGTGTGTATAATCCATGTTTATATGTGTGTGTGTGCATAATCTAAGGTATGTATATTATGTTTGTGTATGTGTGTGTATAATCCATGTTTATATGTGTGTGTATAATCTAAGATATGTATATAATGTTTGTGTATGTGTGTGTATAATCCGTATTCATCCCCCAGGTGCCAAAGTGAATGGGAGTGAGAAACTGTTCTTTGGTTCCTATTCGACCACTACCTATACAGTTGTTAGTGCCTCCACCTCCACTGTCTTCTATTCGTGTTTGTCTGGAACATCTGGTACCGTGTGTCAGGGGAGACGTAAGAGGAAGACGTTCAGTATACCTAGAGCTACTGATGGGGACGATGTTAACAATGCAGGGTGAGTGTTGTAGATGTTAACAATACAGGGTGAGTGTTGTTGTAGATGTAAACAAACAATGCAGGGTGAGTGTTGTAGATGTTAACAATGCAGGGTGAGTGTTGTTGTAGATGTAAACAAACAATGCAGGGTGAGTGTTGTAGATGGTATTGGTTTGTTTACTGATAAATATGTGTCTGTTTGTAATATATGTATAAATGGGTGGAGTAAGAAAATCCTTTTTTTTTTATTTACGTTTCGCTTCTAGCTTCCTCATTTCCACCCATTTCCACGTATGTCTCATGGAACCTACCAACAGTATGAATATATGTATAGCTCGTATATATACCCTGATTCCCTTATGGTTTGGATATGCTTTTCCTTTTCATGGTGTTGTTAAAGTCATGGTCTAATGTACTGCAACCTGGTGAATAAAAGCGAGCTATTTGAGTTAATTTTATGAACCAAAATTGCACACACCAACAGCTATAGTTTCGGATCATTTTTCGAAGCCATCTCATTGTAAGGTGTTGCAGTACATTAGACCATCACTTTACAACCATGGCTGATAATATTGGACCAGGGAGGGGGTTTGGAGTGTTGGAGAGTAACTGAACAAAATTCGAACACGTGAATTTTTCAAACCATTCTAAAAGTGTATGTTTATAATATATATATATGTGTGTGTGTGTGTGTACAGGTTGGAGGGAAGTCTGAATGGAGAGGAGGAATTGAGTGAGGCACCTGAGACCCGAGTGGAATCGAATGGAGAGGAAGGGAATGGAGAGGGTAAGTTTTCCTTCACCGTATGGACCATCAGTCGTACCACCACATCAGTCACCGTATTCTTCACCAACACGTCATCTACAGTCAGGATCTCATATTACTGTAGGGCTGGTGGATTAGTCACACCGGCTCTCAGTTGTGGATAAACGGAAATAATAATAGCAGTAGTGAAATATAGGAACCGTATTCAAGAACATCTATTGTGGTATTGACGATGGTGTGGTCCCTTTACGATGACTCCATACATACACAAACAGTACACTCATCGTACTGATACCATACCATTGTCAACACTATGGCTGTTTTTGTAATACGACCAATACTAATACTACTACTACGACTGAATAATTATGGGGGTTGTATACTTTGGGTACATATAAAAGCCCCTTGATTTTTCCCCCAAAATATGACACTAAAAAACAACAACAACAACAGATAAACAACATTAATTAATTATGATGATGTTTTTGTTGTTGTTATTAATTATAATGTTGTTGTTGTTGTTATTAATTATGATGATGTTGTTGTTGTTATTAATTATGATGTTGTTGTTGTTGTTGTTGTTTGTTGAAGGAATGATTTGTTGCTTCACATTTACCCACACTGTACTGCCTCCTTTCTCTTGTTGTTGTTGTTGTTCTAAGTTGTTGTTGTTGTACATTTAAGAGTGAGTCCAAATATATTTATTGTACTGATGAAATGTTTCCTTTATTATACAAACGAACCTTGGAGGAATATATGTATGTTTATGTATATGTATATTCTCATGACGTGTGTGTGTGTGTGTGTGTGTGTGTGTGTGTGTGTGTGTGTGTGTGTGTGTGTGTGTGTGTGTGTGTGAAGTAGAATCCAATAAAACACACAGTGAGAAAGACAGGATATATTATTGCCTTTCAATTTTTACAACATGTTCATCTTATATTTACATAATTTATAATATCGGTACATAATTATATATAGAGTGTCTCACGTGTATATACAGTAAACAAAGGTATGTAAATTACCTCATAACATGCAGAGAGAGAGAGAGAGAGAGAGAGAGAGAGAGAGAGAGAGAGAGAGAGAGAGAGAGAGAGGTTGTGTGTTCTTGAATACAGTATAATACAATGTGACGTCATACAATACTATAACCTTATTATTTTTAAGTATTGTTGTTGTTGTTTTTGTTGTTGTTTTTGAAAGAGTAAACAATAGTCCAGTGTTGTTGTTGTTGTTGGTTTTGTTGTTGTTGTTGTTTTTGAAGGGGTAAACAATAGTCCAGTGTTGTTGTTGTTGTTGTTGTTGTTGTTTTTGAAGGGGTAAACAATAATACAGTTGTTGTTGATGTTGTCCCTCTACTCCTGCACCCACCCCTCAAGCCTGTCCCTCTACTCCTCCCCCCCTCCACCCCCAAGCCTGTCCCTCTACTCCCCCCCCACCCCCCATGCCTGTCCCCCTATTCCCGCACCCCCATACTTAGCGAACCCCACCGCAACTCTGTACAGGAAGATTAATCCCACCAGCAATACAATAAAAAGACACTCTTACTGTTGTATTAGAATCAGTAACAGTAACAGTAACGGAAGTAGTCATAGAACTCTCGGTCCAGATAGTCAGACCAAAGAACTTCTCATT
Source organism: Petrolisthes manimaculis (assembly GCA_034508575.1). Taxonomy (NCBI): domain Eukaryota; kingdom Metazoa; phylum Arthropoda; class Malacostraca; order Decapoda; family Porcellanidae; genus Petrolisthes; species Petrolisthes manimaculis. The sequence goes on along the minus strand of JAWZYT010002117.1, from coordinate 85,354 downwards.
GTTGTTGTTGTTGTTATTGTTGTTGTTGTTGTTGTTGTTGTTCTTTTGTTCGAAGGTGGTGGTTCTCTTCTGTCGTGATATTCCCACGTCCCAGCGTTTGTCTCTCTTGTTGTTGTTGTTGTTATTGATGTCTAAGGTTTCTGTCTCTTCCACGTCCCTTCTGCTGCCACTGTTTGATACAAGGTTATAGTCGTTAGTGAAATTAGTTGTTAAATTGAGTTGTTGGTTAGAAATATATATACAGTACATTTTGTAATACCCTTCAATCCTCTGGTTGTGATACACAGATACACATACACACCCACCATCTCAGCATCACACACACACACACACACAGACACATACCCACCCACCCACCACATCACACACACACACACACAGGCACATACCCACCCACCACATCAACATCACACACACACACACAGACACATACCCACCCACCACATCAACATCACACACACACACACACACACAGACACCCATTACCTCAACAAATTCCCTTCTTCCTCATCTGAGATATGGATGAACTTTCTGATAGCCTTCCTCCTTCTCCTCCTCCCAGCACATAGAACGGTATCTGTTCCTGAGACACAAGTAAAGGGTACCGTGGTTGTACTTGCTACCACTACAGTCCTCGTTGTTGTCTGTGTCGTGGCTAGGAAGCGTTCTCGTTCACCAGTGTCCAACAAACCAACGGGACTGTCTCGTTTGGCCCTAATTGGATCGAAGTGAGGTGAGATGGAGGAGAGGCTATCATCCCCCACTACTACCATTGTCACTCCTGATAGTATTATAGCTGACGCCCACCACTTCATCTGTTAAAAGAATACATAAATGAAAACCAGAGAGACTTTACACATCACCTATAAGAATCAGAGAGACTTTACACATCACATATATAAGAATCAGAGAGACTTTACACATCACATATAAGAATCAGAGAGACTTTACACATCACATATATAAGAATCAGAGAGACTTTACACATCACATATATAAGAATCAGAGAGACTTTACACATCACATATATAAGAATCAGAGAGACTTTACACATCACATATAAGAATCAGAGAGACTTTACACATCACCTATAAGAATCAGAGAGACTTTACACATCACATATAAGAATCAGAGAGACTTTACACATCACCTATAAGAATCAGAGAGACTTTACACATCACATATAAGAATCAGAGAGACTTTACACATCACCTATAAGAATCAGAGAGACTTTACACATCACATATAAGAATCAGAGAGACTTTACACATCACATATAAGAATCAGAGAGACTTTACACATCACCTATAAGAATCAGAGAGACTTTACACCGTCACATGCACCTTCTCTTGCTAATAATTACATCTTATATCCACAACCTCATCTGTTAAAATATAGATACCGTAAATAAATAAATGAATATGTACACCACCTACTTTGCAAAAAGAAAAGTAATAATAATAATAATAATAATAATAATAATAATAATAATAATAATAATAATAATAATAATAATAATAATAATAATCGCTTCAAATCCTACTGTTTTGTGTGTGTATGTATGTGTGCATGTTTGTGTGTTGTGTATGTATGTGTGTGCATGTGGTAGATAGCTTTGTGCATGTATGTATGTGTGTGTGTGTGAGAGAAAGAGAGCTTTACGCATTTGTGTATGTGAGGTGTGTGCATGTACTGTATGTATGTGTGTGTATAAGTGCTTGTATGTATATATATGTGTGTGTAGGTATAGCTTTGCCTAGACTAAAAATGACACATGCTTCACCTTTACAGCTTAACGTAACACTGATTAAGGTACACCAGGACATCTGTTATTATATACAAGTCAGCACAGATCGCTAAATTTAGATCAAGCGGAAAATATTCTCTGCTAACCTTAATTAACAAACCCGGAATTAAGGTGTGTGTGTGTGTGTGTGTGTGTGTGTTCTCTTTTCACTCTGTATGTGTGTCTATGTTATGATGTGTGTGTGTGTGTTCTCTTCTCACTCTGTGTGTGTGAGTCTATGTTATGGTGTGTGTGTGTGTGTGTGTGTTCTCTTTTCACTCTGTGTGTGTGTGTGTGTGTATGTGTGTGTGTGTGTGTGTGTTCTCTTTTCACACTGTGTATGTGTTAGTGTCTATGTTATGATGTATGTGTGTGTGTGTGTGTGTGTGTGTTCTCTTTTCACACTGTGTATGTGTTAGTCTATGTTATGATGTATGTGTGTGTGTGTATGTGTGTGTGTGTGTGTGTGTTCTCTTTTCACTGTGTATGTGTTAGTCTATGTTATGATGTATGTGTGTGTGTGTGTGTGTGTGTGTGTGTGTGTGTGTGTGTGTGTTCTCTTTTCACTGTGTATGTGTTAGTCTATGTTATGATGTATGTGTGTGTGTGTGTGTGTGTGTGTGTGTGTGTTCTCTTTTCACTGTGTATGTGTTAGTCTATGTTATGATGTATGTGTGTGTGTGTGTGTGTGTGTGTGTGTGTTCACTGTATATGTGTTAGTCTATGTTATGATGTATGTGTGTGTGTGTGTGTGTGTGTGTGTGTGTTCACTGTATATGTGTTAGTCTATGTTATGATGTATGTGTGTGTGTGTGTGTGTGTGTGTTCTCTTTTCACTATATATGTGTTAGTCTATGTTATGATGTATGTGTGTGTGTGTGTGTGTATGTGTGTGTATGTATGTGTTATCAAAAATCGTGTCAGAAAAAATGCCCGTATGATAAATAAAAATAACCACATTACAAATTAAAATTATAGGTTTGTTGTTTTTTAATCACCTAATCAATTGATAGACTATTCATTGTAATACTTCCACAATAATTACCTCTCTTTTTATAAAACCTGTAT
>JAWZYT010002117.1:42500-77500 GCA_034508575.1 Petrolisthes manimaculis | reverse complement strand
ATAACAAAAACCTCACCCAACCAAACCTAACCCAACCTAATATAACCTAACCTGACCCAACCTAACCCAACCTAACCTAATATAACATAACAAAAACCTCACCCATCCAAACTAAACCCAACCCAACGTAACATAACCTAACCTGACTCAACCAAACCTAACCTAACCTTACCCAACCTAACCCAACCTAACCTAATCAAAATATTTCAGGATGAACAGAGTGTGGAGGGTGAGTTTGCCTGGGACAGCTGGATACAGGGTTTGGTACTGGGGGCCTTCTTCTGGGGGTATGCATCCACTAACCTATTGGGTGGGATGGCCAGCGAATACTTTGGTGCCAAGGTAGTGTTAGCTGGGGGTATACTGTTGTCGTCTGTGTGTTCCCTCGTGTCTCCAGTCAGTGTAAGGGCTTCCTACAAGATCTTCATAGTTGTACGTGTGTTGCTGGGTGCTGGACAGGTAGGTGTATCTTTATTAGAAGTGTATGGTGCAGTTGTCTCCGCTGGTAACGAACACAGTAGCATCCGCCGGTGGAGGTGCTATTATGTTTGGGGATGAAATGTGGCACCACTGTGTTTGTTTATATAGCGTCCTTATGGTGGTAAATGTGGCACCACTGTGTTTGTTTACATAGCGTCCTTATGGTGGTAAATGTGGCACCACTGTGTTTGTTTACATAGCGTCCTTATGGTGGTAAATGTGGCACCACTGTGTTTGTTTACATAGCGTCCTTATGGTGGTAAATGTGGCAACACTGTGTTTGTTTACATATATTTTCTTGGTGGATACTATAACAGGAGTGAGTTTTGTATTCTTTGGCCATGATTCATAAACTCTTACAACGAGTAAACAAACACAGTGGTGCCACATTTCCTAGTATTACCAATAAACAAACACACACAAAGGTGCTACATTCATTATTACTATGAGTAAATAAACACAGTGGTGCCACATTTCCTAGTATTACCAATAAACAAACACACATAAAGTGTGCTACATTCATTATTACTATGAGTAAATAAACACACTGGTGCCACATTTCACCAAAGTCACCGGATGCTGTACTCTTTAGCAGTGGAGACAACTGAACAACTTGAGTTATAATTACTATAAACTTACTTTCTGGCCCAACACAATTTTCTTTATACATGACACACATTAATTTGAAATGGAATTATTTACCACTAAATCTTACTTTATTCTCTTTTATTATTATTATTATTATTATTATTTTTTATATTTGATACATTTTTGTGTTGTGGTTTTATTATTATTATTATTAATGTTTGATATATTTTTGTGTGTTGTGATTTTATTTATTTATTATTATTAGTATTAGTAGTAGTAGTAGTATTATTATTATTATTATTATTATTATTAATGTTTGATATATTTTTGTGTGTTGTGATTTTATTTATTTATTATTATTAGTATTAGTATTAGTATTAGTATTATTATTATTATTATTATTATTATTATTATTAGTAGTAGTAGTAGTAGTAGTATTTATGTTTGATATATTTTGTGTGTTGTTGTTGTTGTTTTAGGGTGTGAGTTTCCCAGCATTGAACACACTGCTGGCCACGTGGTACTTGCCTATGGAAAGGTCAAAGTTTACCACTATTGTATTTTCAGGTCAGTAACACACACACACACACACACACACACATTATGTAATTATCCATATCCAAACACACACACACACACATTATGTAGTCGTCCATACATGTCCAAACACACAAACACACACACACATTATTTAGTCGTCCATACATGTCCAAACACACACACACACACACACATTATGTAGTCGTCCATCCATACATATTCAAACACACACTGAGACACACAAACACACATTATGTAGTCGTCCATACATGTCCAAACACACACACACACACACACATTACTTAGTCGTCCATCCATACATATCCAAACACACACTGAGACACACACACACACATTATGTAGTCGTCCATACATATACAAACACACACACACACACACACACACACATTACTTAGTCGTCCATCCATACATATCCAAACACACACTGAGACACACATATCCATCTATATATTGCATGTATACTTATTATTATTCTTGACTGTACAGGCTTCCAGATAGGTACCGTAATAGGAATGCTGGGGACAGGTTGGTTGTCATCTACGGGTTTGGGCTGGACTTCCTCATTCTACGTGTTTGGTGTGTTGGGTGTGTTGTGGGTGGTGTTGTGGATGGGTGTGGTAAGGGAGAGACCAGAGGAACATCCCAGACTTCGCCCACATCATCTACAGAAACTCAAAGAACAGCAACATTCAGTCAAACAAGCTGAGGTGAGGTTATGGTGGGTTTATTGTTATTAATTGTTATTATTACATACACACACACACACACACACAAATCTACATACAGTATTATACCAGCTCTTTTTTAAGGTGTTCACATCACTGCCTTTCTCTTGTTATTAATGTGTTTAGGAAATAACTTTGCCTTCAACACAAATCTACATACAGTATTACCAGCATCTCTTTATATATTCCTCATCCCTTCCTTGTTATATACAGAGAGTGGCAATACCGTGGGTTAAGGTGTTCATATCATTACCTTTCTCTAGTTATTAATGTGTTTAGGAAATAACTTTTTAACTTTCAACACAAATCTAGATACAGTATTACCAGCATCTCTTTATATATTCCTCATCCCTTCCTTGCTACTTGATACAGAGAGTGGCAATACCGTGGGTTAAGGTGTTCACATCATTACCTTTCTGGGGACTGTTGTTAATATCTCCTGGGGGTGACTTTGGTTTTTATACAATGTTGACGGAGCTGCCCACTTACCTACACGACGTTCAACATTACGACCTCACCAGTGTAAGTATAGATAGATAGGTTTGTTGTTGTTTGAATGTCCTTTGTAATCCTATGTAATGTATTTATTTATTTACTTATAGACTTATTTATTCCCTCTCCTCCTCCTCCTCCTCCTCCTCCTCTTCTGCCCTTTTCGTATATATATAATCTTCTCTTCTTCTCCCTCACTATACTCTTTTATTATCTCTCATTTTCTCTCCCTTTCTCTATCTCCCTCCTTACCTTTCTCCCTCTCCTCCCTCTCCTATACATCTCCCTCTTTTCTCTCCCTTTCTCCATCTCCTACCTCTTCTCCCTCTACCTACCTACCTCTCTACCTCCTCTCTCCCTTACTCTATATTCCTCCTTACCTTTACCTACCTACCTACCTACCTCTCTCTCCTCTCTCCCTTACTCTATATTCCTCCTTACCTTTACCTACCTACCTACCTCTCTCTCTCCTCTCTCCCTTTCTCCATCTCCTACCTCTTCTCCCTCTACCTACCTACCTACCTACCTCCTCTCTCCCTTACTCTATATTCCTCCTTACCTTTACCTACCTCCCTACCTACCTACCTAACTCTCTGCCTACACATCTCCTACATAGAATGGTTTCCTGTCTGCCCTTCCTTACCTTCTCATGTGGTTGTGGAGTTTGGGTTGGGGTGTTCTCATGGATTACCTCAGCAGTCGTGGTCACTTATCCATCCTCAACGCAGGGTTGCCAGATTTGTCCTTTTAAGGACAATCTGTCCCTTTTCAGGGTCTGTTGTCCGTTTTATTTTTAAGAAAAAGGGACAACCTAAATCTGTCCCTTTCTGTCCTTTTTCCAAGTATATTCTGTTACTGCCCTGTCTGAGGCTGTATCACTTACTCTAAATACACCAGTAAATAATTTTTAATAGACGTTGCGTATGATCATGGTTTGTACGTCTGGTCCGCTTCAAACTCACGCGTCCAGCACCTGTTCGGTTTGCGAGGGATAGGGAGGGGAGAGGGGAACCGTGGGATAGTAATAGTCAGTAATTACTCGTGGTACTGTGTGGTCTTGACTCAGGTTGGTGGCTGGGGCAGTAGGTGCTAGAAGATCGGTGCCTCTTTGACTGAATACAGTTGCGTTCCTTATTGTTAAATATTTGTGATATATCAATCAAAAGGCTGTGTCCAAATATGTTATGAGCTATAAGCATGCAGTGATTTTAGTAGCCAAACCTATTTTTCTGGAATATAAATTTAGTCACTCAAACAGTGCCGAATGGGCAAGTGGAAGAAAACATATAATGATGCCAGAACTTATAATAAGTCTTGGGAAAATGAGTTTAAGTGGCTCTCTTGGCAAAACAATGCAATGTCAGCATTATTTTTGTATATTTTATGGTTTGTCCCTTTCTGAGGGCAAAAGTCCGTTTTTCATAACGAGTCTGTCCCATTTCCAAGTGAAGTATCTGGCAACCCTGCCTCAACGTTAGAAAACTCTCCACTGCAGTAGGTCAGTTTATTATTTATATTATGCATTTAGGAGTTTTGTTTATGGGGAGTTGATGGTGATTTTATACTTTGGGTTACTTACTATTAATTGGCTATTATATATAAAATAATTGGTACACACGCTATAGCTGTCGTTTTCTATATAGGGTAAATTTACCCCCCGACGGGAACCGCCTTGACGGGGTGGGGGGGCTTGTGTGTCTCTGGGACCTGGCGAGCTATACTAGAGGGGGCTCCGGCCCCTGCTCTGCCCCGATTTCGGGGAGAGAGGGTTTCCCATGCTAGGAAGGTCGCTAGTGAGAGACCAGACTAAATAGTTCCCCTCTTTCAGTTCATCAACTGTTCCCTCTTTTCTTTTTATTTCCTTCCTGCTTGCTGTCACACCTTTATCTCTATCACCTTTTTTCTGGCGCTATAGGACCTCGATGTTGTGGCGCCTAATATCCATCAATAATAATAATATAGGGTTTACCATATTATTATACGAAATGTGACCCTCTCTCTCTCTCTCTCACACACACACATTCCAGCAATCTACGGCCCTATGTGCGGCCTACTAATCTGCGCAGCTCTCCGTTGCGCACCTACAGTGGTCGTGGTGGTGTTGTGTCTAACGGGTATGCTGAACGGGAGTGTAAACAGTGGGTACCTCTGCTCACCACAGGACCTTGCACCTAATCTGGCTGGGACTTTGTTTGGGGTGACTAATACGCTGGGAGCTCTCAGTGGCATATTGGCTGTTACTGTCACGGGATTTATACTCCAACATTCGGTGAGTATTTTATAGGAGAGAGAGTGTGTGAGTGTGAGAGAGAGAGTGTGTGTGTGAGAGAGAGTGTGTCTGCGTGTATGTGTGAGAGAGAGTGTGTCTGCGTGTGTGTGAGAGAGAGAGTGTGTCTGCGTGTGTGTGAGAGAGAGTGTGTCTGCGTGTGTGTGTGAGAGAGAGAGAGAGAGAGATAGATTAACTCATAGCCAAGAGATACATGGTCAAACCGTTTGGCTCCAAGACCTCCCTCCGGGTATGTGTGTGAGATATTCTGTGACGTAGAGAATCGGTATGACCCGCTGGTGGTCAGTGATTGGCTCCCACTCATCTCCAACAACACACCTATTTTCTTTTGACATAGAAATTGGCACATTAAAATATATGAAATACGTGTGTGCATATTAAACACCTTTCCTCATGACACACAACAACACACATTAACTGGAAGAGAACACACCAGTAGAGTTTCCCTATAAATCTATCCATTTTCTCTGTGTGTGTTTGTCGGTAGTTGGTATATAGGCGGTGACATTTGTGTGTGTGTGTGTGTGTGTGTGTGTGTGTGTGTTTTATATCTATCTTTTCTTTTTCTGTGTGTGTGTGTGTGTGTGTTCTATATCTATCTTTTCTTTTTCTGTGACACAAATGTAAACAATAATCTCTCTCTCTCTCCCTCCAAACCTTTCCTCCAATTTCTCTCTCCCCTTCCAATGAATGCTCTCTCTCTCTCTCCTTCTCTCTCTCTCTCTCTCTCTCTCTCTCCTTCTCTCTCTCTCTCTCTCTCTCTCTCTCTCCTTCCAATTAATGCTCTCTCTCTCTCTCTCTCTCTCTCTCTCTCTCTCTCTCTCTCTCTCTCTCTCTCTCTCTCTCTCTCATTACTATTTTCTCTGCTTGCTTACAGTCGCCCCAATGGTCGTGGCGTATTGTGTTTTTATTATCAGCTGGTATTTACTTCGTGGCTGGTTCCTTCTACCTTATTGTCGCCACAGATAAAGTCCAACCGTGGAATCAAACACCAGCAGGTCAGTCTGTGTGTGTGTGTGTGTGTAATGAAAGAAATGTGTGTGTGTGTGTGTGTGTAATGAAAGAAATGTGTGTATGTGTAGGGAATCAACAGGCAAATGTGTGTGTGTGTGTGTGTGTGTGTGTGTAGTGAAAGAAATGTGTGTATGTGTGTAATGAAAGAAATGTGTGTTTGTGTGTGTGTGTGTGTAGGGAATCAGCCAAATGTGTGTGTGTGTGTGTGTGTATGTGTGTGTGTAGGGAATCAGGCCAATGTGTGTGTGTGTGTATGTGTATGTACTGCCTCAGTCTACCTCACACACACACACACACACACAAAGAAGTTCTCCCTTTAAAAATACGTCATGGAAATTGATAGTGTTTAAAAAATATATTTATTAAAAGGTTAAATTATTATGATTATTATTGTGTTTCATTTCTCATTAAGGGGGAAGTAACCGTGTGTGTGTGTGTGTGTGTGTGTGTGTGTGTGTGTGTGTAGAGAGAGGGAGAGAGAGAGAGAGAGAGAGAGGGGGGGGGAAGTGTGTGTGTATGTGGAGAGATGGAGAGAGAGAGAGGGGTGGGAAAAATGTGTGCGTGTGTGTGTATCACTGTAACATTATATCAAGCCATATAATCAAGGCCTAGTGTGTGTGTGTATGTATGTGTGTGTGTGTGTGTGTGTGTGTGTAATGCATATGATTCTATTTCAGACTGTGGTGTTAAGGTGAAGGACAGCAATGACTTTAAACATTCCAAGTCACACGAGAGAGAAAACAGCAACAGCAACAGCAACAGTAACTCCTCTCTATATTATGATAACTCCGGTTTTCAGTGAGAGAGAGAGAGAGAGAGAGAGAGAGAGAGAGAGAGAGAGAGAGAGAGAAATAGAAGGAAAGGAGGGACAGCAAGCACGAAGGAAATTGTAGGAAAGGAGGCACAGTAAACACCAAGGAAATAGAAGGAAAGGAGGGACAGTAAACACCAAGGAAATAGAAGGAAAGGAGGGACAGTAAACACCAAGTGTGTGTTTCCAGGCTTGTGTGTGTGTGTGTTTTCCCAGGCTTGTGTTATTCATTACCATAACCTAGACTAATTTATTTTAAGTTATAGTAATAAGTTACTGAGCTCATGTTAAAATGAATATACGTAATAAATTTAATCATGTTATATCGAGGTCCTACTGTATATAAAAATGATTTATTAAGCCTGTGTTAATAGGTATGAATGATTGATGTAATTATCCTATATGGAGGGAATACTGTAATTGGTGTAATAAAGGTGTTTGTTATTACTGTGGTTGAGATGGGACTTATTACGTAGATGGTATTTAGAGTTGCCAAGGGTACCATATTCACGCCAGTAAAGGGCTGTAAAGTAAAGGGAAATTCTAGCTCTTGTTGGTAAATTGGAAGGCATGAAAAGGATCCCTATTAGTAGTTACCATTGACTATATCTGTTTCCTGCTGGTATAGTTAGGAGAAATAAGTAACCTTCCAGTTCACAAACAAAAGAATATCTCCTTAATTGCAGTAACTTGTGGCTTATTCTGATAATTCTGTACCATGAGTGATGGTCGTATAGGCAACAACAATAATTCGTTTTTTCGATGTTTCCGTTATTGTTTGGGTGTGAATTTGCCTATTTGGGCAACAGTTTGAGAGGAAATATAGCTTATTTCCGTAAGAGTTTGGGCTGTTTTGGCTATTTCCTTTTATCCGGCCATGATACACACAGGCCCGGCCTGTCCGGCCATCAATAATGGGTGTGTCTGTAGGCCTACAGTGGCCGGTGTGTGTACTATATTACTGAATGGACGTGATTTTCATCCGGCCAGGCCTGTTGTAAGTCGGCCAGGTGTGGGGAGGATTATTACGGCAGGTTTTAGGGCCAACGAGCACTCACTCATATTTAGGCACTCCTTCTTTCCCCGCAGCATCCAACAGTGAAATCATCTCCCATCTCATATAGTTAATAGCCACACTCTTGACACGTTTAGAAATAGTATCACCCATCATTATCTCCCCAATCCTAATCCTTAACCCACAGTCCCTGACCTAATCCACCCTCATCCTAATAACCCCCTTACTAATCCTACCCTGGATCCCTAAATCCCCCGTATATTATGGTGCCCATGACTTGAGCAGTCATCTGTGGGACCTTTTAACTTCAACTTGGACTGAATTTCATCCGGCCGTTGAGACAGGCCTGGCCGGATAAAAAAACCCATAACCATACATACAGGTAATCTCTAGCCACGCCCCTTTTGGTGGGCCGGACAGGCCTGGCCTCAATGTGGATGTCCGGCTTAAACATATAGTGTGGGCGTGACTTTGGCTGTTTTGGCGTGAAGTATAACCAGCCAATGGTAGTTGTCAATACTGTGTGTGTGTTTGTAGGTGTGTTTTAGTGCAGCTCTAGGAAGGAAATTGACTCATGCTACATACACCTTTAGTGTATCAAATAGAAACACATATAACCTAATAATGGATATAATGTTGTGTATTATAATATTGGTGTATGTGTGTATACAAACAGCTTCATCACAAGTTGACCAATACTATGATAAATGTAAGTACAAAATACAACAACAATAACAATAAGAAGTGTTTTAAAATAATAATGATAATACGTACCATCTGACGTTACCAGTAGTTCACACATTTTATAGTATTCCTTAGGGAAAATTTGCATATAAGTTCCACGCGGCAAATATGTGCAATTTATGTAAATTTCAGTACGGAATTATGAAATATAGTTAAGGAAATTCAGAAATTTAAGAACCCGAGCCAATTTGTATCATTAGAATTAAAAATAAAAGAAATACAGACATTTCAGAACCCAAAATGACATTTGGAATTAACCTAACCTGATCTGATCAAACCAAACCTGACCTGACCTGACCTAGCCTCACCCAACCCAAACTAACCCAACTTAACCTAACCTAAGAGAGAGAGAGAGAGAGAGAGAGAGAGAGAGAGAGAGAGGGGGAGAGAGAGAGAGAGAGAGAGAGAGAGAGAGAGAGAGAGAGAGAGAGAGAGAGAATATAAACTCACACTATATAAAAATAGGGAGAGTTTGTATGTGACCAGGTGGGAGTATAAACTAACAAGGCCTTACACAGCATTTATTGGTTATTTTTATTGCACAAATCACCAAAAAAAAGTTGAAAATTCAATTATTTATCTGTCTATAGGGTCATATTCAAAGGTAGATTGAAGACCTTGTATTAAAAAAAAAAAAAAAAGTTGTGCAAGGTAGGGCCATATGCAAGATCGTTCATGGTGTATACGACGGTATGGTACTGGTACGATGGCTCTGTTGTTTGTCATAGGAGCCGTCTTACCGGTACCGCGCCGTCGTATACACCGTGAATGTTCTTGCATACCACCTGTAAGTCCAATATCATAGTAGTAGAAACTCAACCCAAATTACACACATCAAACTGAAAAAAAAATTAAAAAAAAAATCAGTATCATATCTAATTATAGTCATACAACACCTCCCTATGTCAACTCAACCTCTTCAACTATTACTGGTATTATTATTATTACCGGTATGAGGTGCTATAATAATAATAATAATAATATAATAATAATAATAATAATAATAATATCAGTCATGTGTTATTCTTTATTATCAAGATATTTACGACTGACTGACTTCACTGCCTTATAGAATTGATTAAAATGGCATAGGCGTACCGTACTGTATATTGTATTGTTTGTAATGAATGTGTGTAAAGTAAGCTATTACTATTACTTGCCCCCCCCCCTCCCCCCCAGACTACCTACCATCACCCAGCCTGTGTAGTGATGGTCATGAGGAAGGTGAGATTACCATTGCCCCTTGGAAGGCGGCCATCATTAAATTTGGAGAGAGTAATGACACCATCGCATCACCACAACGACGCAGCTTACATAAGTGCAAGGTGAGGCTTAGGGTGTATCATGGTTGGATATCTGTAATGTGTGTGTGTCTATGGAGTCATTGTATGCAAGAATTTCTGAGGTGTATACGATGGTGTGGTACCGGTACGATGACTCTGTAGTGTGTGTGTGTGTGTGTATGGAGTCATTGTACTGTACCAATACCATAACATCATATGCAAGAATACCAGTGGTGTTGTTGACTATGTGGTACCAGTACAATGACTCCATAGACACACAAAAGATATATACAGTATGTATATATATACCGTATAGTACTGCATATACAGTATATATTTATAAATATTTTTTAATATTTATCTTTACTGTACTATTATTTTCTTATTTATTTTTTCAGTTGGTGGTGAAAACAGATGAGTCGTTTGGTCTGGCAGCCCTGATAGAAGAGATGAGAATTCCAGGTTCCATCAACAAGAACACTAATGCCTGGGAATGTGATGGTGATTATATAAAGGTATAATATAATACAGTAATTATATACATTTATACACAGTACTGGTAATTACGGTTGACGTGGTACTTGTTGAACCTTAGAGGAAAGATTTAATACAGTGGAAAATGTTACTATAGCACTGGTACTCACCAATAATTAGTATTTACTTTGTATTTTTGACCATTTGAAGGCCTTTGTGCATGGAATCAACATGGTGGATGAGGTGCTGAGGGCTAATACTCTTCCAAATGTGTTATGGTAATGACGAGGTGTTGTGGTAATGTAACTTCCATTCTATGAAGTCCCATAAGTTTTCACTTAGGAAAGTTGAAGATAAGGAAAGGGCCAGGGGTGGATGGGATAACTGCTCTATTCTATATGGTGTGAAGAGTGTTGAGATGAGTCTCAGTGAGGTTTGAGGCCCAAGCAGAGATTGCATAATCCATCACTGATCGGATACCCGGTACAGTATGTCAATGTTCTCTTTTCCACAGATGAGTACCGTGGGTAGTACACCATTCACACAGTTGCTGGACCTCATTGTTAAGAGTAAGACAACAGAACACCTCTGTGGTAATAGAACTAACAAGAACTTGTAAGTATATGTGTATGTAAGATTAAACCTGTGTTAGGGAGAGAGAGAGAGGAGAGATTTTGTTTTCTGATATATAATATTAGCCTTTTTTACACAGTACATTTGAATTGCAAAATAAGTTATATGCATAAGGATATTATCTATAAAGCCGAAGCATTTGTATAAACCTGAATTATATAAAATCATAAAATTAGAAATAGGACATGTAGTTACCCCAACTCTTTATCTATAGTTTATATTAGTACAAAATCCTATTTCAAAGTTTTATTCTGTGTTATAATAATCTTTATTAAACTATTATTCATTCTCCCACAAATTATATATATACGTATGTACAGTATGCACTATACTGATCTCTGTACACACACAGGTTGACAGAGGTAGGAGCCAATGCCAACATTCTCTCCACATCAGGCAACAAATTGGAAGTGTTTTTCCATCAAAGCAAGAGAAAAGCAAAACCCATTAATAACTACTTCAACATTATTATTACTACATACACACACCACAACTCCATAGGTTAGTCTATCCCATTTGTAGTCGGTTAGTCTATTCTTTTTTACTTTCCTTTGTGTATATGTGTGTGTGTGTGTATGTGTGTTTTTATATTAATAACTACTTCAACATTATTATTACTACATACACACACTGCAACACCAGAGGTTAGTGTGTCTGTTTTTTTTTTGTTTTTTTTTATTATTATTATTATTATTATTGTTGTTCTTCCTTTATATGTGTGTATGTGTGTGTTATTTTATAAATACTACTTCAACATTATTGTTACGGTACTACATACACACACTCCAATATGAGAGGTTATGGGTCAGGTTTATTGTATGTGTGTGTGTGTGTGTATATATTTTTATATCTTAACCACCTGCAGGAACTACAAAAATATGAATTAGTTTGTTTTTGTTTTGTTTTTTCCATATACTGCATTATCATTATCTACATTAACAATCAGTCCTCTTGTTTTTATGCGTAAGTTTAATTTTATGTGTGTACAGTACAGTTATTTTTTTGGTGTGTGTATGTGCGTTTTTTTTTTTTTTTTTTTTTTTTTTTTTTTTTTTTTTTTTTTTTGTTTAGTGTGTGTGTGTGCGTGTGTTTTTTTTTTGTGAGTATACTGTATATTATTATTATTTTTTTTTTTTGTGAATTTTTATTAACAACTACTTCAAGATTATTATTGCTTGAATAGTTAATCTGTTATATATATATATATATATATATATATATATATATATATATATATATATATATATATATATATATATATATATATATATATATATATACATACTGGGTATATGTAAAAACTGTTTTGTCTGTATGTGTGTGTATATATTATTATTACTATTCTTTGAGGGGATAATAAATAGTATATACCGGTACACTACTTTATATATTTTGGTTGATTGGAGTGACTTGATTCCTCCAAAGTATACCCGGAAACAACAACCAGAGATGGACATTGATACTCAAAACTGTCTAAGGCAATACCAATATGTCAATAACGGAAAACTGTTTAAGGCAATACTGATACATCGATTCCTTGTATAAAGTTAAATGAATTGTTAATACAATATCAGTAATACATACCCTGCATTAGAATTCAGCCTCTATAGGTGTACTGGGTGGAGAAATGAGCAAAACCAGGTGATTCAAAAACGTTCTGCTCCTCACACTCTGGTCAGAAATTATGTATCAGGAGTGTACGTGTGTTTAGGTGGAGAGACTGTGATGTTCATTGGTGTGTCTTATGTGGTGATGTGAGATGCAGACAAAAAATGAAACATATTCTTATACAGTAGCATGAAAAATAAAATGTGCAGTCACGACACACAGTCCATTACCAGACTTCCCCATGCACCTTGATGAAGGACTATGTGCCGTGACTGTACACACATACATGTACTGTATGTAAAAATGACTCAAATATTACTTTATTACTATAACAAATAAATTATATAGAAATAAACTGATGAAGGGTCTTTGTGCAATTCATAGCTATTAACAAAGTTCAAATTGATTATGCTTATGTATCGATGTATTATTTTATTCGATACATTTTGATACCAATAAAACCTTACTGTGATTGATTAGTTAAAGTGATACAAACACCAGTACAAAAGTATCCATTGATATGTATTGCTGATAAATGTTTGTCGGTACAGTACTGCCCATCTCTGACAACAACAATGGTGGCCTGTTGTTGTTATTGTTGTTGTTTGGAGGAATCATTTGCTCCAGATTCACCAAAATAATATTCCCCTTAAATAATTATAGTGTTGTTGTTGTTGTTGTTGTAGTTCCCCGGACTGTCTGGCCGAGCAGTCCCGAGTCTGGTTTGACCGAAGCCGCACAGATGCTAATTATACTGTAATGTGATATAATTACCAATGTACAGAATATGGTAATGATGTATAATTATATGTTCAATGGCCATACACACACACACACACATATACCGGTAATATAATGTCCTCTCTCTCTTTCTCTCTCTCTCACACACACATGCACACATTCTGTCTTTCTCACACACCCACACACTCTCTCCATCTCTCACACACACACATATAATACAATATCATCTCTCTCTCTCACACACACACACACACACACACTCTCTCTTTCTCATTCACCCACACATTCTCTCTCTGTCTCTCACACACATGCACACTGTATATATCATCTCTCTCTCTCTCTGACACACACACACACACACACACACACACACACACACACACACACACACACACACACACACATCTAACCCCCAAACAAGTGTACATACTAACCCATATAATGTGTATTTCCCCAACAGTAAGCTGCTCACAGAAGATATAAGTGGTACGAACATTTATATATAATAATAATAAAGGAAATGCATTACTTTTATTTAGCTATAGTATTTTAATGCATTAGTTAGTTTTAGCTTGTGTTTATAATTATTAAATCTGTTAGTTTTATTGATATATTATAATAGTAATTTATAAACTGCATTAGTTATTTTTATTTAGTTAGACAGGAAGGTCTCTCACTTTGCTAGAATATGGGTAACGTATGAAGTTGTATGTAAGAACATCCATGGTGTTGACGATGGCGTGGTACCGGTACGACGGCTCTATTGATTTTCTGTGGAGCCATCGTATGCACCACGAATGTTCTTGAATATGGCCCATGGTGTCGCAAAGTATATATTCGCAGAAAATCATTTAATAATGGGCTTAGGGTTGATAGCTCACCCAATACATACACTTTTTCAATTTTTTTCACTCCCTTCTAATGAGAGAAACTGTCTGATTACTGTAATTATATATCTAGTAGTGGAAAAGGGCATCTAACACCCCTAATGGTGGAGTAATGAGTAGGTAAACAAGACAAAGCCCTATGATACAACCTATATAAATACACAACACTAAATACTACATTGTAGGTGAGGTATGTATGAGTACTGTATAGGGACTTAATACTAATTTTGGCACACTTACACTTGAGACTTTTGTAGATATCAAGTACAATTAATAGAAATTAATACATTTTGTATAAATTTGAGGGAATTTACATTAAATCTATAATATTTATATAAACTTATGGGACCTTACACATTAACACAGCTAAGCAAAGTTGATTTTCGTAAAGTAGGAGAACTTCCTGTACGGTAGTGTTTAAATGCTTTAGTTTTAGCTTATGTTTATAATAATTAATAAATGCATTATGTTATTTTATCTATTATAATAATTAATAAATGCAGTACTTTTATTTTGTCTAGTGATAATTGATAAATGCATTACATTTATTTTAGCTATACTGTAGTAATAATTGATAAATGCATTAGTTATATTTTGCCTATAGTATTAATTTATACATGCATTAGTTTTATTTTAGTTATACTAATAATTAATTAGTTATAATAATAATTAAATGCATTCTTAGCTTTTTGTGTTTGTAATTATATGTATATAGAGATTAATTAATACAGCATTGTGTTATTTTGTACTGTTTTGTATGTTGTTTGCGTGTGTGTGTATGTGTACAGTAAACCCTGATAATTATCTACTGTTATAGGTGTGTATTATTCTGTTTGTTTGTAATGTGTGTGTGTGTTAATAATAATTATTATTATTATTGCTATTATTAATATTATCATTTATTTTTTATATCATTTGTATTATTATTAATATTATTATTATTTATTTTAATTAGTACAGTATTACTATTATATTTATTATTATTGTTATTTATTATTATATTATTACTACAGAGTCCTACAAACAGATATATCTCTCCTGCATTTATTTTGATTAACACTGGGTTGGGTGATTAAGTTGTGTGTGTTTGTGTGTGTTTTGTGGGGTGGATTTGGAGGACTCAGTAGCACTCACTCATTCACCAACAACCAGTCTATCTATTTATTTATATGGATTTGCATTAGTGGCTGTTATTATTATTATTATAATTAATAGAACTACAGTATTATTACTTTTATTAATATTAACTAAAAAGTAGAACAAAAGTAGCTAATAATTAATAAAGAAATTAACTAGATTAGAGGGAATAAACGAGGTGTGTTTGTGTGCTTGTGTGTGTTGTGTAATTATCTGCAATTTATAAACAGTGGAATGCATGTACACCAAACGTGTGTGTGTGTGTGTGTACTTATAAACACTGGCATGTAAATTTGGCCTCATGAATTCTTACACACGCTATATATAAAGAGAGGTCATTCATTATTGTGGAAGTACAGTTGCAGCATATAGTCCTTGAACAGACAATCCCCTTACCGTACACCCTGATCAAGGTCAAGGATTATGTGCTGTCACTGAACTACAATGAATGGTCTACCAAGTGACTCAGTATTTACCAAAACAACAAACCTATTAATAATAATGTTATATTGTACAGTAGTTACATAGTCTGACATTACAAAACAACAAACCTAATAATAATAATGTATTGTAGTTACATAGTCTGACATTACAAAACAACAAACCTAATAATAATAATAATAATAATAATGTTGTATTACTATTACCGGTATACAGTATAGTCTGACATTACAAAACAACAAACCTAATAATAAATGTTGTATTGCTGTTATATAGTCTGACTTTTCTGTATTTCGTAAACCCTCGAAAACAACAGCAGCGTGTGTGTGTGTACCAATTCTTGCGGCCAATAGTACAGTCGGCTTCAGGAATTCATTACACCATTGTGACATCAAGGGTTCGTGACAACTAGAACATTTATTACAATAATTTCCTAACACCAAAGTTTTCTAGTACAGGCTGTATTGGTAATTATCTAATACATGAATCAGTCCCCAGAACAATCCCTATAATATGTGTAGAAGGAAGACCTTTTAACTAATACTGTACTTACTCTCTGTACAAATTCCTGAGGCCGACTTTACATATATCATAATTTAATACTTAAATTGAAATCGGTGCATTTTGACACCCTTATTAATTAAAGAATTGCAATATGGAAATGCTTATTACATTCTTTTTAAGCATGGTATTGTTAGGATTAATATTATCATTATTATTATTACACTATTTGTAAAAGCTGTTAGATTTTTTTTTTTTTTTTTTTTTTTTTTATACCTGGCCATCATCTCCACTCTGGAGATTATTATTGTTATTATTATTATTATTTTTTTTTTATTACAGTTATGTAACCTAACTTGACCTACAGTAAACAAACCTATTATAACCTACAGTAATCTAATCTAACGTAACCTTACCAAACATACATTAATCTAACCCAACCCAACCAAATCTAACCTTCAATAACCTAACCCAACCTGTCCTAACCTACAGTACAATAACCAAAACAAACATACATTAACCTAACCTAATGTAATCTTTCTTTTACAGAACATTATTCTAACCAAGTCAAACCTAACCCCCCAACATACAGTAACCTAAACCAACCTAACTACAATAACCTAACCTAAACTAATAATACTGTAATCTAATGTATTCTAAACTAAGGTATTTGTGTGTTTGTTTTGTTAAGGTTGTGGTGGTGAGTTCAGCACCTACAGTAACTCAACCTAACCTATTTTAACCGACAATAATCTATCATATCCTATCCCACCCTAACCCAAAGTTATCTGTAATGTAATCTTTTTTTTCCCTCATTTTTATTGTATAGTCTTTCTTTATCTGATATTAATAGTGTAGTTTTGTATTAATAGTGTGTTTGTTTTGTTAAAGTTAAATGTAATGTTTCTTTTTCTTTTATGAATTGTGTAGTCTTTCTTTTTCTTATATTAATAGTATAGTTTTTTGTTTTTCTTGTATTAATAGTGTGTTTGTTTTGTTAAGGTTGTGGAAATGAGTTCAGCTGCCGTGGTACAGACAACTATTGCATCGGTGATTTATATCGCTGTGACGGACACACCAACTGTGCCTTCCAGAGGGGCAGGGGTGATGAAAAGCAGTGTACAGGTGAGTTAGTACACACACACACACACACACACACACACACACAGGAGGAGAGTGATATTAACACAAACACACACACACACACAGAGTCTCTTTCTATCTCTCTCTAACACATACACACACAGATGAGGTGAGATATTAACACACACACACAGTCTCTCTCTCTCTCTCTCTCTCTCTCTCTCTCTCTCTCTTGTACTAATAGTAGATTGATATTATGTGTGTACTTGGTATATGTGGCCGTATTCAAGAACATTGATGTTGACGATGATGTGGTACCGATACGATGACACACACACTACAGAGCCATCGTACCGGTACCACACCATTGTCAACACCAACACAGATGTTCTTGTATATGATCCATAGTATACTGTGCTACAAAAATGCCTTATTTACTGTTGTTGTTATGGATGTGTACGGTACCGTTTGTAAATAATGAATGTTGAATGTTTGTATAGTAAACCTCATTATCCACCACTGGATTTAAGGGATGTGTAATGTACAAACAAAGTGAGTTTAACATTCACACATATATTAAAAATAGTACAGTACAATACAAACCCATAACCTACATATTACAAATCAACACATTACTGAATAGTATAATGTTTATTAAGGAACCCTGTGATCCTGTATGTGACCTGGTGGCTTCTGATTCCTCCTGACTATATCATGAAACAAGCTCCTTTAATGTAGGTGGTGTTTCGTGGCAATGTTTGAAGGACTCTCTAACCTCCAATTTGTTGACGATATCATGGGGGTTCATAATTAATTGGTATTGTTGGTACCTAACCAAACCTAACCCAACCCAACCCAGCCTCATTTCACCCAACCCAACCCAAGCCAGCCAACCCAACCCAACCCAACCTCACCTAACCCAACCCAACCCAACCCAACCCAACCCAACCTCACCCAACCCAACCCAACCCAACCCAACCCAACCTCACCTAAGCCAACCCAACCTAACCTAACCCAACCCAACCCAACCCAGCCTCACCTAACCCAACCCAAGCCAAGCCAAGCCAAGCCAGCCAAGTCAAGCCAACCCAACCCAACCCAACCTAACCCAATTGATATTGATAGTGCCTCCCTATACAACAGGTGACCTTCCCGCCAATCCCATCTTCACTACCACTACCATCATCATCACTTTACTGGCATCCATCGTTGGTGCTGGCTTTGTACTCGGTCTCATCGTAACCATTATAAGGAAATGCTGCACAAACAACAACAACAACAACAATGCTGAGTAAGTACAGTACAGTATGTTGTTGAGGAAGTACAGTATGTAAGTAAGTACTGTACACTGCTGAGGAAGTACTTTGTTGAGTAAGTACAGTACACCATAATATAATGCTGAGTAAGTACAGTACTCAATAATACAATGCTGAGTAAGTACAGTACACCATAACACAATGCTGAGTAACTATATTGCTGAGTAAAGGTTGTATTGCTTTATCATCATTGAAAGCCAAATATGTAGATAATAGTATATGTTAAAAATAATATACTGTATTCAGAAACATTACCATTTGTTGCAGAGGTACAATGATCGGTGGTGGTGTAGGGAGGAGGGGGGGACGGGCCACAGCACCCCCCCTCCACCGCCAACAGACTCTCCCCCCGTACGAAGCAGTGGTAATGGCCGACGTGGGTAAAGTGATCACCCCCCCCTCCCCAGCAGTGCCTGAAGTGCCCCCAAGCTACAACTCCCTGTTCCCTGAAGGTCCACCTCCACATCTCACACCTGATCGGTCCCCTTCAACCCACTTCCCACACCCACACCTCACACCCAACCGCTCCCCTTCCACCCACTTACCTCCCAATAATGACAACAATCCATCGCCAACTACCCACTACACACCCGTCGACAACAACATGCCTCCATCCGCCAACTACACACCCGATCGCTCACCATCCACAACCTTCATGCCCACTGGACCCCCCCAACCCCCACACCTCACACCCGATCGCTCACCATCCACCCACTACACACCCGTTGATAACAATAGGCCTCCATCTGCCACTCACTACACACCCGACAACACCCAGACCCCATCTCCATCTGCCCCTCCACTCTCACCCCCAAAGGGACATTAGTCAGGTCCTGTACACACAAGATGTTTGTGTGTGTGTTAAGATGTTTTCCTGAGTGTGTGTTAAGGATAGGTGTTAACACAAAAAACTTAATTAAGGCTGTGTACATACAAAATTTTATTCTGTGT
The DNA here is from genome assembly GCA_034508575.1 of Petrolisthes manimaculis. NCBI lineage: Eukaryota > Metazoa > Arthropoda > Malacostraca > Decapoda > Porcellanidae > Petrolisthes > Petrolisthes manimaculis. The sequence continues at coordinate 57,728 of JAWZYT010002117.1, read as the reverse complement.
GTGTTAAGTACAGTACAGTATATGCGTTGACACAAACATTAATTAATTAGTGCCGTGTATACACAAGATAATTAACTGTGTATGTTTGTTAATCCTTCACTGTCTGGAGGTGTTCACATTTTGGTCCTGTTCACATGAGGTGTTTTTGAACACACAATTTGATGCCTGCATTTCCAAAGTCAATGTCTGTCTATGGAGTGGTTGTCATGTAAACACAGCAGTTACCAAAACATATGAGTGGCAACACATTTTTGAGATACAAGCATTAATAAGTATCCAGGTGTGCTTCGAATACCTAGTGACAGTAAATAAATGCACAATATGATCTCCATTGAAATTTGTTCGTTGGTGAATTGGACTGTTCAAAGCTTCAACCAAAGCTGTATACTTATTAGTGCTCGTGACTGTACACACAGTGGTTATAACATTGTACACACAGAGTGGTTATAACAGTGTACACACACAGTGGTTATAACAGTGTACACACACAGTGGTTATAACAGTGTACACACACAGTGGTTATAACAGTGTACACACACAGTGGTTATAACAGTGTACACACAGAGTGGTTATAACAGTGTACACACACAGTGGTTATAACATTGTACACACAGAGTGGTTATAACAGTGTACACACACAGTGGTTATAACAGTGTACACATAAGAGTGGTTATATCAGTGTACACATAAGAGTGGTTATATCAGTGTACACATAAGAGTGGTTATATCAGTGTAAACACAATGGTTATAACTGTACACACACAGTGATCATATCAGTATACATACAGTGTGGTTACTGTCATGTTTTGAAGGCAGAGAGCTACTTCATTGGCTGACATTAACCAATGAGGAGTGAGAGTTTGGGCCGTATGCAAGAACATTAATGGTATTGATGATGGCATGGTACTGGTACAATGACTGCATATATACACAACAGAGTCAATGTACCAGTACCATGCCATTGTCAACTACAGGTATGTTCTTGCATATAATGTTCAATATTACCATGACAACTCCAAGTGAACTCCACATTATATACACATAGTAACAGCACCATTGAAGACATTTTTGTGTGTGCAATACAACATTAAACAAGCTTTTCAACTGAGGCGTTTAAAATGGCTTCTTGTGAATAGGGTGTTAGGGCCATCTACAAGAATATGTTTGATGGTGTTGATATTGGTATGTTATCAGTACAATGACTGTATTGTTTATCTATAGAGTCATCATACCAGTACCATAACCATTGTGTCAACACCATCAACTTTCTTATATTCTTAATTCCTCAGAAGTATTGTATGACGACAGAACTGGATGAACAAAAATAATAATAATATTGTTATTGTTGTTTGGAATACTTTGGAGGAATTAATTAGAGTTAAATTTATCACTATCCTATTTTACTTAATAATTATATACTCTATAATTAGCATAGTCGTCATAATCTCACATCTCCAATTTAACTTATTTTATTTTACTTTAGTTGTTTCTAGGAATTGTTTTATTTTATGTATTATTTTATATTATTATTATTATTATTATTAATTTCAAGCATATCATTTTAATATGTTATTAATAAGAAACCTGTTTCTTGGTGTAATTTGGAGGAATCGTATGCAAGAACATTTGTGATGGCGTTGGTGTTGATGATGGTGTGGTACCAGTACGATGACACACACACACAACAAAGCCATCCAACGTATACCAGTACACCAACATCACGGATGTTCTTGCATACTGCTCCAACAAATGCAACACACATACATATCATTGTTTGTACTGTACAGTTACACATTATTGAAGACTGCAATACACACAACAACACAACATACACTCTTTGAAGGCACTGTGGGAAAGCCCGGTTTAGGCCATGGCCTTCCTCAGGAGCTCGGGGCTGTTTGGCCAGACATCTTGAGGAACTTCAACAATAACAAATAGAAACACAATGTAAAAGAGAAACACGTTAATACTGTACATACATACATACAGTTGGACACAAGAATTCGTGGTACAGCCCAAGTAAAAGATGGTCAATTTCTCCCAATATCAAGTTCCTTAGTGCCAAATAGGAGACATCATCAGGGGCAGAAGTCAGTATTGAGGATGGTAATAAAAAGCAAATACCTGATAATAGACACTGGTTACTCAAATGGGACAAGTATCTTTCACCTGGGCTGTAGCACCCATTCCTGTCTCCAACTGTACATATACACATTAGAACATACATACATAGTGTAAGAGAAACACATTAGTATATACATGCATACATAGTGTAAAGAGAAACACATTAGTAGATACATACGTACATACATACATAGTGTAATACAAAGATTATTACCATATATTATACATGTATCAATACATACATAGTGTAAAAAAGATAATATTAATATTATTAATGATGTAAAAATAGATGTGATAGTAATTGTATGTAATAATTAGTGTTATTATTGTATCTCAGATTTAGTGCCATATGCAAGAACATCCGTTGTGTGTACGATGAGTGGTATTGATACGATGACTCCATAGACACACACACACACACACGCAGATTATAGAGACATCCATCATACCGGAGATCTCTGTAGTGTGTATGTATGTATGTGTGTATGGAGTCTTTATACTGGAAACACAGCATCGTTCTTGCATATATACAACAAATGGGTAATGAAGGCAACTCTTACAAAAATAATAATAATGATAATAATAATTTTAGTAATAAGGTTTGAGATAATTTTATTAGTGAAAGGAAGAGAGGAATAATTTTATAAGTGGGAGATAAAGGGAAATAATTTTATATGTGAGAGGAAAAATAGATAATTTTATAAGTGAGAAAAAATAGAGATAATTTTATAAGTGCGAGAAAAGGGGAAATAATATAAGTGGAAGAAAGAGAAATAATTTTATAAGTGAGAGAATAAGGAATATAATTTTATAAGTGAGAATAAGGGAAAAAATAATTTTATAAGTGAGAGAATAAGAGAAATAATTTTATATTCAACAATTACCGATGTCATATACAAAGTCAACACACAGTCATACATAGACCCTGGATATACAATGAATAAATACTGTATACTCTGGATATACATTAAATAAATACTGTATACCCTGGATATACATTAAATAAATACTGTATACTCTGGATAAAAAGCTCAAAACTCTGAATGGTTTTGTAATTTAAACTACCATTAATATTTGAGTGTTTGTTGACACTCATTATGTGAGAGTGGTCAAGATCATTCCATTGAAAGGTTAAGTGATAATAGTGATAAAACCTGTGAACAAATAACATATGACCCTGCAAATAATGATAACAAAACCGGTGAACAGATAACACGTGACCCTGCAAATAATTATAACAAAACCGGTGAACAGATAACATATGACCCTGCAAATAATGATAACAAAACCTGTGAACAAATAACATATGACCCTGCAAATAATGATAACAAAACCGGTGAACAAATAACACGTGGCCATGCAATATGAAATACTGTAGTGCCATAAGAACATAATTATTAACCTGATCGTGTGTAAAAGTAAAATATGAATCTCCTGCCTTCCAAAACAACTTTGCCTTGGCATGACTTAACACGACTTGACTAGCTTGGTGTAAACACAGCCTTGGTATAAATATATATATACAGTATATATTATATGCTGTGTATGTTTCTGTGTGTGTGTGTTCCCAGGCTTGTGTTATTCATTACCATATACAATAAGTTAGTGATTTACTGAGCCTGTTAAAAGGATAGTGTGTGTGTGTGTGTGTGTGTGTGTGTGTGTGTGTGTGTGTGTGTGTGTGTGTGTGTGTGTGTGTGTGTGTGTGTGTGTGTGTGTGTGTGTGTGTGTGTGTGTGTGTGTGTGTGTGTGTGTGTGTGTGTGTGTGTGTGTGTGTGTGTGTGTGTGTTCCGAGGCTGATGTTCTTCATTACCATATACACAAATAGTCGTGTTATATATATTAGTGTTATATCAAGGGACAAACTTATATGTATAGGGAGAGTAGGGTTTATTTAGTAAGATAATTGTACCATAGTGATGTTAAGATTTATCCATTAAGTTAATTATACCATATACAGTAGAGAGATTAGGAATTATTTGACCCTTAAAGAGTGGGGGTTGTTGCTGCACATACACACTCCAGCGCAGGCATAATTTATATAAAAAAAATTGGCTGCAAATAGCATGTAAACCAATAAACCTACATGAATAAATTATATATGAAATTGAAGTACATATCTTTAGCTGTCTGCTGATGTAATTATGAACACTATATGTACATCTATAGGACTGGTACAGTAGCCAGCTCAGAATGACAACAACTCAAATTTCACCTTTACACTCTCCTGATATTAGCGCCAAAGCCAAGCTCTGAAAATCTCAATTACACTGGCTGGACAAGGCTGGTGTGACTCATGGGAGCTACTATACTCTGTTCAAAATTTGTGTTCCATTTTCCTCTATATATCTGTATTTCTATCTATATCTTTATATCTATATCTATATCTTTATATCTATATCTTTCTATCTATCTCTATCTGTCTCTATTTCTATCTATCTCTTATCTGTCTATCTATCTATCTATTTCTATCTATCTAAGCATAAGAGGCCAGCGGAACACAAGTTTTGAACAGAGTATAGGAACACACTCCCTCTGTTGTGAGTCTAATGACGGTAAGTATGTCAGGGGGCACGCAATTTGAAAAATGTGTTATCAACAAATGCCGACACCTGCTGTCCACCACACTTGTTGCGGCTCAACACCCACACTTTAAGGTTTAAGTATACCATATAGATAGATTAGGGTTTAATTATTAAGTTAATGTTTGTACTTTGTGTAGGAAATATAGTTGTTAAATGTTTCTTTAGTAAATTTCCTTGTTGTTAGTTAGTGTTCAAATGGCTGCTGTTATTATTTAAGGGTTTATCACACATTGTATACACACAAGGTTTGGATAGCAGTGGTGTGACAATGTATGAGAACCTTCCCTTAATTAATGAGTATGTAATCATTACTGTAATGTATACTACAAAGAGTGAAGGGACAATTACAATACAATATATGCAAGAAATGTAATACTGTACAATGTGCCATATTCAAGAACATTCATTGTGCATACGATGGCTTCAGAGACAAACAACAGAGCCATCATCATCAATACCAACACCACCACGGATGTTCTTGTATGGGGTTCATTAATGTGTGATAATTATGTTAAAAAAAAACTTAGTAAATGAATCACAACAAATGAGAATGAAACACAAAATGTGCTTCTTATAATAATAATAATAATAATTATAATAATAAACACAGTAGGTTAACCTTTGTATATTTTGATGGATGTATGTTAGTTAGCAGATGGGTTGTTATAGTAGATGGGTAGTACAGGGTTGTTAGTGGTGGTAAATATGGAGTAACTGATTCCTTCAAACCATTCCAAGTAACAGACCACTATTATTTTTGTAAATCTGGTCTTGTTGTTTCCTGGCACAGTTTGGAGGAATCCAGATGCTCCAATGTACCCCTCAAGAAGCCTCATTATCATGTTAAGGGGGAAATACAATGTTGGTAAATCTGGAGCAACAGATTTCTCCAAACTATTCCAAGCAACAGGATACCATTATTTTTTATAATTTGGTACTATTTCCTAGCATAGTTTGGAGGAATCAAGGTGCTCCAATGTACCCTTTAAGAAGTCTCATCTTTATGTTAATACTCAGTACATTGATATTCTGACTACAAGTGTTGACGGGAATACAAATTATTATTTTACAGAAATAGGACAGCAACCTTTTATAATCATATGCAAGAATATTGGTGGTGTTGACGATGGTGTGGTACCAGTACAATGGATGGCTCTGTAGTATGTCTAAGGAGTCATCATCCCATTACCACACATCAACACCATCGATATTCTTGCATACTATCATAAGGATGGCAACTTTTAGAAACTTTCCATTGTATGCAAGAATATTACTAGTGGTGATGATGGCATGGTACCAATACAATGGATGTCTCTGTAGTGTGTACAACTATGGAGTTATCGTATCAGTACCACACCACCATGAATGTTCTTGCATACAACCTTTTGTGTTATAGTGGAAAAAAGTGTATGTTTCATTTTATCATTCATTCCATAATAATAATACTATTATATGTTTTGTGAATAAAACTGTTCCCATATAAGCAAAGAGTTTTACTGTAACCTTTAATTGCACTATTGTAATGTTGTGTTTGTACTGTTGTTGGTGTTTTAGGTGTGTATTGTATTTATTGTTTGTAATGAATGTGTGTAGGCAAACCATTTGAACTCCCAAATACCTAACACATAGACCTACATTTGGCCTGAAACATAAACATACACAAATACAACTACAAAGTATATCTACGACGGCTCAATCTTCTCCCTTTCTATATACTGTAGTCCTATTTAGATAAACCTTGAGTGGTATGCCTGTAACAGAACGTATAAACTTTAGTTCCAAACACGTTCCCTTTGCCTGAACTGTGCATTGCCTGTGTCAACATCAATGATTAACCTTAGTGTGTTTACCATCTGGCCAAGTGTAAATTTTGTCTTAACTCTGTCCACTAGATCGCAAGTAAACACGATCACTACCTGAATGCTAATTTTGATCATAAACACTATAGTTACGATTAGATACAGAAGAAAAATTCTCAACTTTCCATAATCAATACCAGCATCATCACATCTTGCACTATTACCACTGAAAGTACAATGTGAATGTGTGTGTTGGGTACTGCTCTTAAAACTAGTGCTACTTTTCTCTTTCTCCTCGGAATTTTTGTGTTGATGGAAGTGGACTGGCTGACCTCTCAACAAGGAAGACTGAATGGTATCCAGCTCCTCAGTGACGTGTGGTGGGAACTCCGTGTTGGTGAGTTCACAAGCAGACCTGTAAAGCGTATGTAAATTCTCCCACATTCCCTGCAGCTTCATCTTGTACTGATTCACCGTCAGGGACTGCAACGCACGGTGACAAAGTTCGTTCCTCAAGTAGACAAACTCCTTCATGATCCTCAGTACATCGGTTAAACTCCCAGGCATCTTGTCAGCGATCAGTTTATTGATTAATTTGTGCGTCACCTTCAGGTCGAAGTGCTGCGCGTTTTTGGGACTCACGGTGAAGAGTGCCTTGGGGTATCCTTCCTCACGTAGCTCAGAGTAGACGGATAACTGGACATTCTCCCTACAGTACTGGTAGATGCTCTTTTCACCCCCGTCTGTGTTGTCAAGGTTGGAGTAGAGGTTGATGAAGGTATTGTGGGCCACAGTTGTAGCCACCTGAAGTACAACCCACAAGTACTTCATAGCCAACATCTGACCTTCATCATAACAAAGGTGTCTATACATTGTCAAATTTTAGGATTAACCTTTTATTCTTTTTTTAAGTATAATGGTTTCTTTAAGTATAATTATTTTCATTCAAAGCGGCAAAGTAGTTTTCTGAAAATTTCTTTGGGAATAATAATTACATAACTTTTCTTAGTAACGTTTCTTTGAGTACAGTAATTATTTGACTTTTCTAATTAACATTTCCTACTGGAGTTCTGCTGGCATTGTTTGGAGAAATCAGATAGCTTTAAGGGGGTGCGGGAATAGGGGGACAGGCTTGGGGGGTCGAGGGGGGGCGGGGTTTAGGGGGTGGAAATAGGGGGACAGGCTTGGAGGGGGTTAGGAGTTAGTGGGAATAGGGGACAGGCTTTCTACCCCCCCCCCCAAGCCTGTCCCCCTTTCCCCGCACCCCCCCCCCCCCAGTCCCCCCTCAAGCCTGCCCCCTACTCCCGCACCCCCTTAACTTCGCCAAAAAGAGAATCACCCATTTAGGGGATAATAATCTACTTTTGGTACATTGGAGTGTCTTGATTCACACTAAAATATATAACATGCCATGAAATAATAGAACCAGATGAACAAAAATAATGGTGGTGACCTGTTGTTGTTGTTGTTGTTGTTTGGAATAGGCTACTACATATGTAAAGAAAGAGCAGCAAGAGGTCATTTGTTACGTTGATGTACTGCAATGAATAAATAGTCTACCAAGTGACTCGATCAGTGACTGCAAAATAACAAACCTAATAATAATGTGTTGTATTCCAGTAATATAGTGTAACATTTTATTTATGTTAAAAACCCTCGAAAATAACAACACGTGTGCGAATTCATGTAGCCAATTGTACGAAAAGTATAGTTCCCTAATATCTTTATCTTTGCATTACTATATGTCAGAGAAATATATAGTTAAATCGATTGTTGTACTGTTTACCATAACGACCACACACACAACACACACAGGGTTGTAGTGTCGCTATGTGCGCCGCTCCTGTATCCCTGGTCTATTAAAGATGGTCAATTTCTCCCAATATCAAGTTCCTTAGTACCAAATAGGAGACATCATCAGGGGAAGAAGTCAGTATTGAGGATGGTAATAAAAAGCAAGTACCAAATAGGAGACATCATCTGGGGAAGAAGTCAGTATTGAGGATGGTAATAAAAAGCAAGTACCTGATAATAGACACTGGTTACTCAAATGGGACAAGTATCTTTCACCTGGGCTGTACCACCCATTCCTGTCTCCAACTGTACAATCCAGCAGTCTCTCAGGTCAATCTCACTGTGTTACCTAATTAATAAACTGCATCGTACGTCGAGTCTTCAGTCCATCCTTGGTGTTAACTTCCCTCAACGTTATAGGGTTAACTAAGAACTTAACACACACACACTTTGTCACTTTATTTAACTTATTTTCATGAAACATATAGTTAAATCGATTGTTACACACACACATACATACAATTCATCTAATTCATCTAATACCTTTTCATGAAATACCTTTTCAGTAATAAAACTAATGACAAAATAGAACTCATGTAAACACTGTACCATGCCTAATGATATATAATAATATCTCTGGGTACCGTTGCAGAAGGAGTAAACCAATACACAGAAAGGGAACAGAGATCTTTCCCCAGCAGTGTGTGAGAGAGAACTGAACGTGAACAAATCGGGGTTTGTTTGCATGGGACTTATTGTCAGTGTCAGCCAGACTCACTTAGTCACTCTCTTATCGATCTGTCGTATATTATAATGGATATGTGTGTGTGTTTGTGATATATTCAAGCAAGGTAAAAAGATAGGTGCCCTCACCCTTTTAGACCATCCCAAAACGGTCTTGGTACCCCAATCCTCCGCTTGGACAACCAGATGACGTCTTTAGAAATAGGAGGAGAGGGAGGTTAGATTTCTCCTCTTCGTTTTCATCCAGCAACTCGTCACTCGTCGCCACGAAAACGTGCTGGAAGAGAAAAGGGTTTGTGGTAAGTTAATAAATGAGGTTGAATGAAAACCTGTCACGTTAACACCAATCCCATTATAAATTGGATTGTTGATTAATTGAGTATTGGAATTGGGTCAAAACCTGTCCAACGTTAATCTCAGACATTAATTGATTAGGGCTGGTAAAAACCTTTGTTGGAGATTTATTTCCCTCTTACCCCCAACCTTAATTGCTCCCCCCCCCTCCCTCCCCCGTAACGCAGAGGAGGGAGACCTGACCGACCACCACCCACTCATGATATCGAACCACAGAATGATGGGTGAAATGCGACACGAACACTCCTTGACATTGACTTAAAATATGCTTCATGCCTGTTGGTCAACCTGTGCCCCAGATTTTGAAAAATGTCCGCCGAACCTAATAACTCCTCCTAGACCATTAGAAGTCGTGACGTGTGTGTGTAGGTGAGCAGCAGTCGACCTGGGTCACGGTAACGGGTTTCATGAAGCCTATGTCCAGTGTCAGATCATTAAAAAAAAAAAAAATCAAATCCAAACGTTCCTCAGGGAAGATATCTGGCAACCCTCTGTGAATAGACAGCAACTCATACCAACCCCAGAGAGAGTGTAAAATCCAAAGTCACAAATTATATTCAGTCATTTTCCTTGATATGTCTAATAATATATCCAGTACTTAACACATTAATTATTGATGAATATTTCTGTCAATATTTCTGTTGTTATGCATGTGTCCTGCATCAACAAAGTTTACATTATTGTTATATTAAAGCTCATAAAGAACAGAAATACCGCCATCAGATCGTCTGACTTGATTAGGTCTATTACGTTATCACCTCTCTGAAATATCGGCAAATTACTCTTGCAGTCACTCACAAACACAATCACTAATTTATAATAATTAAGTATTTATGGTTTTATCTTTACGTAAGTATGTACGTGTTGTCGGAGGCTAAATAAAGTGGATTATTCATGACTCCATAATTATGATACAAACATGGATCAGACAATACACTCCAATATTAATGCATATAATTATAAATCCTTTTATTTTGACCAAAGCTTTAATACTGCTATCTAATGGCCCGGCAGCAGTACACTTATATATCACTACAATATATTGTAAACATAAAACACGTTGACATTATTATTTTATTTTTATTGATGGATATTAGGCGCCGCAACATCGAGGTCCTATAGTGCCAGAAAAATGTGATAGAGAGGTGTGACAGCAAGCAGAAAGGAAATAAAAAGAAAAGAGGGACAGTTGAAGAAAAACTAATGGCTGGGGCAGAATACATTGGACACCACACAAAATGAAGTATGAATACGACCAAGGATGTTTTGTTTTAATTATGTTATTCCTTATTTTAGTGATTAATATCCGATATCTGTACCCATAGACTGCCTAACAAAGTTGAACAAACAGCAGATGTATCCGAAAAAATTAATAGTAGCAGTGCAATAGTTGATATCTTTCCCATGAAGCAACTTACGCCCGTATTCTTATTAGTTCTTTCTGTTATTACTTCCATGATCTTTCCTACCTATATCGGTGTCTATCCGGGCATCTGACAGCCACCACTACGCCAGCGCGGCCCTGGTGGAGAATCAACCAACTATGTATTATAATCCTACAGTTAACCCCTCCATTTCAATACAGTAACAGCAGCTCACATGCAAGCTCATTCCATCAGCTGTAGGATGTAAACAAACCCTCTCTCACTAACCTACAGAGAAAGGTAGAGGGGAAAATGTTAAGTTTAAAGAATTATAGGGAGGAAACTGCATCATTAAAAGAGGCAGAAAAATGAAAATGGTTGAACAAACTCTGCGCCAAGTGTGTGTGTGTGTGTGTGTGTAGTGATAAGATGATTTTACGTTTTAAATCCTAACTTAGGAACAATGTCGGAACTGCTGCTGCTGGTCTGATTCGGAAATAATGTGAATTTACCATAATGTGCAATGGAGGAAATAAATAAAGCAAATACGTGATATATATATAGAGAGAGAGATACGAAATTTGGAAAGAGTGGAGAAGAAGAAAGGGAAAAGAAATCGAGAGGAATAAAAATAATAAATAAGGAAAGAGAGATAGAAATAAAAATAAATTTGGAAAGAGGAAAGGAGAATAAAGACATAAAATTCGAGAATTTTTTTGGAAAGAGAAGGAATTAATTTGTTTTAGTTCAGCTGTAACTTAGTATTTTTACGAAGACGGCAAAACTAACCAACCAAGTAAGTGTTCAATTTATTATAATGTTTATATATTTATTACAGGTGGTAATACAATTAATGTTGGTGGTGGTAAATATGAAGATCTTCCACACAAACTCTTTCAAGTAACAAAGAGGCCAACATTATTTTGGTTCATTTGGTCTTGTTGTTTAATGGGAGCCTAGCTATACTTTGGAGGAATCAAGGCACTCCAAAAGTATACCTATTATATAGTAAAGTATATTATCCCCTTAGGCCCTTAACACAGTGCTGGAGAGAGAGAGAGAGAGAGAGAGAGAGAGAGAGAGAGAGAATGAGAGAGTGAGTAAGTAAGTAAGTAATATAAAGCTCCTATCACACCGAGGACTGCTTCCCCTAACTTGGGTTTCGTCTGACCTACTTGACCAACCTGAGGGACATTTGGTCAGGGAGTAATAAGGCAACAGTTAACCACCTCTGTTGTCCATCTTTATGAATGTTCAACATCGACCATGCAGTCAAAACCAACACATCGTACAGTTATTTTTCTTACATGTTCAGCATGACAAAGTTACTTATAGTTAATATTTCGAGTGTAAATTCTGAGCACGTAATATGTTGGTAGAACATGACACAATCACAGTTGACCATAATTTAACTATAGGCTCGTCCCTAAATGATTGTTATTATAATTTACTTATTAGTCTGTGACGATGACAATTTTTGTCAATAATAATAGTTTCCAAAGTTATGGATAGTGGTAGTTGTATCAGTTATTGTCAGTAGGCCTATGTTTCTGGTAGGACTATAGTATTTATAAAGAAATAATTTGTTACGGTCCTGTTTACAATATATTAAGTGTTCTCTGATCTCAAACAAAATGGTAAAGTAATGTTAATTAGTCTCTCAACGCATACCCGGTAATATTATATATACACATGTACAGTCGGCGGCAAAAGTCATGTCGCCTCACTTGCTTCACCGAGGCACGCGATGTTCATAGACTCGAGATTATTAGGTGTAAAAAACATGCGTATTTCTCGAGTCCATGAACAAAGCGTGTCTCGGTGAAGTGTATGAGGCGACAGGACTTGTGCCGCCGACTGTACATCAATTCTGCCAATATTATTGATTCATGGGAAAAAATGATCTTGTTATGTGAGTGCGATAATGAGGGTTAAAATGCAATAACTTTAACATGCCACTAACTACGATAAGGCAACGCTGGACAGTGTGTAAGTATGTCGTGTCACACCAACTGAGAGAGAGAGAGAGAGAGAGAGAGAGAGAGAGAATCATCAGTAAGTATGACGGGGAATATCTGTAGTATGTAACCCACAACAACTGAGAAAGAGACGTAGGTAATCAGTATGTGTGTACACGTATTAACAAAGACTGTGTGTGTGTGTATGACTATTCATATACCTATAGTAACAAAAAAAAACCTGGCAGAGCTGTAAGTATATAGGTTAGCCAAGTATCAAAATATTATGTGCATGTTGTCCTTCCCTTACATTTTTTTAACGGTCCCTCCTTTCCTACTTCTTCGTTCGTGGTTAGCCTACTGTCCCTCTTTTCCTACTGTTTGTTTCCTGTTTGGTGCCTCTCATTATCTTCTTTTTCCATCTCCTTGCTTCGTGTTTGTGTGTTTATCCCTCCTTTCCTTCACTTACCTTCGTGTTTACTGTCACTCATTTCCTTCTATTTCCTTCGTGTTTGCTGCATTCCTCCTTTCCTTCTGTTTCCTTGGTGTTTACTGTCCCTCCTTTCCTTCTGTTTCCTTGGTGTTTACTGCCCCTCCTTGTTATGCGGCTAAGTTATACGTCTCTCTCTCTCTCTCTCTCTCTCTCTCTCTCTCTCTCTCTCTCTCTCTCTCTCTCTCTCTCTCTCTCTCTCTCTCTCTGTGTGTGTGTGTATCCAAATAAGCAGGTCTATAAAATTAGATAATGACATAATAATGATGATTGTGACCTTGCCCTGCCAATCAAACCCGTAACAACACTTGCCCCTTCTCTCTCTCTCTCTCTCTCTCTCTCTCTCTCTCTCTCTCTCTCTCTCTCTCTCTCTCTCTCTCTCGTTTATTCACTGACTTGGGTTTCGGTGGTAAATCTGGAGCAACTGATTCCTCCAGACTATTTCAAACAACAGGACGCCATTATGTTTGTTCATCTGGTCCTGTTTCCTGGCATATTTTGGAGGAATCAAGGCACTCCAATGTACCAAAAGTGTGTCACCCTCTTTAAAAGTTTGGAGAGAGAGAGAGAGAGAGAGATAGAGAGAGAGGGTGGGGAGGGATAGTATACACGAAGGATAGAGAAGGAAACTGGGGACAGGGAGAACGTGATACAGGTGGGATAGTAAACTTGAGAGCATACACACACACACACACACACACAGACAGACAGAGGGTATACACACAAACACTCCCGTATACACAGAGAAAAAAAGCACACACACATACACACACATAATGAGAGAACACACACACAGAAAGAGAGAACACACACACATAAAGAGAGAACACACACACATACACACACACACAGAAAGAGAGAACACACACACACATACATACACACATGACCAGTTTGTTAATATTCAGAATTGGTTTGATGATAAATAGAGGCTGTATGAGAGGTAATGTATGGTGTGTATATCTATGTGTGTCGCATACACAAACTATAGAATGACGTGTGTATATGTGTGTGTGTGTGTGTGCAGCTTATATATGTATACTGTGTAAGGTACGAATGTGTGTGTGTGTGTGTGTGTGTGTATGTTTGATGATAGAAGCTGCATAAGAAAAGTAATGTATGTATGTGTGTGTCTGTCTAGCATACACAAATCATTGGACTCTCTCCCTCTCTGTATGTGGGTGTGTATGTATGTATTCTCTCTCTCTCTCTCTCTCTCTCTCTCTCTCTCTCTCTCTCTCTCTCTCTCTCTCAACCTTCTTCCTGTCCCTCTTTTCCTGTGTGTGTGTGTGTGTACGATATCATACTTGTGTATATATGTATGTATGTTGTATGTTGTGGCTCTCACGAATCTTAGGTACGACGAGAAGACTATGTATGTATGTATGTGTGTATGTAGGCTATCTGTATATGTATGTATGTAGCCTATGTATGTATGTTTTATGTATGTATGTATGTATGTATGTATGTATGGTTGGTGAAGGTTCGTATATCATTCCCAATATTTAATTATAACCTAAGAGAAAGTAAATTGACACACACACACACACACACCTTGCTAAATATATATATACTAATCTCACACACACCTGACTAATATATGCTAATCCTTATACACACACACACACACACACACACACACACACACACACACATCATACTAAATATATACTAATCTTTACACACACTCACACACACATGCACATCATACTAAATATATACTAATCTTTACACACACACACACACACACACACACAAGTTAAGTACCATTTTAAAATTTCATGCAAGCAACGTATATGTTTGTATTCAAGTGTTAAGAGTGTTAATTCTTACCTATTTATTTTCTTACCTATTTTATTTGTATCTTTACAGGATTGAGTCAAGTTCGTATTGTCCCGAATTTTAAAACACAATTATCATATTTTTCTTTAAAGTTATGTATGTTTTTTGACACACACCACTACTGTCTTTTTCTAATATGTGTGTCTGTGTGTGTATGTGTGTGTGTGTGTGTCC